>JANHGO010001982.1:0-31858 GCA_024606505.1 Aquila spilogaster
GAAGGGCATCTCTCACAACATATCCCTCGCTGTTTGAAGCAGAAGTCATGTGTATTCAGTAGGAATGAATAATGGATGCATTTAAAGGGTACCTTGCCCTTCTCGTTCCTTTACACATCATAAATAACCACTATTTTAGTTTGGTTTTACATATTGCTCTACAGGCACAGCTTGAAAAATCTGGTGATTCAGCTCTCAATTTAAAAAAATACCACGCTGTTTGCAGCTGATAGTCTCTGCATCTGAAAACTGATTGCTCACCACGATAAGTTGTGCATAGCAGCATCCACGTGTAGCTCTAGAATTCTGAAGGTTTAGGAAACTGCTCACATATTTACTTTGAAGCAGACCACGAAAACACAGCATGACAGGAGAGGTGCAGACAGTGCTGTGGGGTGGTATCGGGGCTATGGTTGGAGTTCATTTCATGTGGCCCTAGATACCTGCAGTGGAAGTACCGAAGTAGTCAGGTAGTGTTTCTAAGAGGAAAACGTGCTTTTAAGGTATTTTAAATAGCTTCCACAGGATGGGCTGAGTTCTCTGAAAATGCCCATTTCTCTCTTCACTGCAAAAGCAGAGTGGTGGATTAGGTTGCATGGAGATATCTGTATCAGAAGTATCTGGTTTTTGTCCAACTGTTCCTGATCAATTATCACAATTCGAGGAGCTCGCTGGATTAGTGACAGTATTAAGGGATAAACTGAAATTACTAGGAATTTTCCTATTAACTGTAACAAGCTTTAGCTGACGTTCCCAGTGAAGATCCTAAAATTGAACTCCATGCATAGGGAATGATTTAATAATCTGATCTCAGTTTAAGAATGTTAAAGTGAGAGTTTGAGCAGCAAATATTTTTGATGGGGGAGGGAAGAAAGGTTTGGTTGTATTTTCATTGCCTGTTCTACCTTAGATAACTGACAAATGAAGTGACCTAATTTGGCTGTTACTATCAGATCTGTTCAAACCGTCCTCAAGTTATTGTGCTCTCACTGTGCTGCTTTTCCTTTTTTTGATATGTGGGTCTTGTAGTCACAGCAGCCTATGCCAGCCTGTGTTTCTTTGCCAGTCAGCAGTGGAAGGACTATGGTCCTCTTCCTGGGGTTCATGGGGACGCATGGGGTGGTGCCAGGGTGATGAGCCTGTATTCTCCTTGTGAATACAGTACATTGCCTGCGTCAGTGATACGATTCTCCAAAATGAGCCAGGTAGTCTCATCAGACTTGCCAGGAAAGGGCAAATGTGCAGAGAGGAGAAAGATCCCAGTGAAGATTTAAAGGAAATTAGATGCATCTTTATGATGTGGGGAAAAAAAAAGAGATGATTTTTAGACTGTTTTTCAAACTTATCTGTTTGTTTGTCTATTTATTTATTTATTTTTAATGAATGTATTGGGATTCATTGTGAAAGACAATTTGAAGGTGCTGGAAACCTCATGATGATTCCAGCATCAGAGTGAATGCAGAAAAGGCAATTAGAATCAGGTTACAGGAGTGATTTTGCTTGTTGCTTTTGGCATCTTCTGATCTCAATTCATGTGGCTGTAGTTCTGGAACTGTGTATGACTTTTACATGTTTCTCATAGTTGTGCTCTGCTTATCATTATCATTATATCTGAGACTCTGCTGATGTAGATATTAGATTTGCATTTATAGGAGGCTGTCTAAATACTCAATTCTATTGAAAGTTAATTCCCCTAATGAACTACTTTGTATGTTATTTATCTAATGAACCACTCTGAAGATTAATCTTTGCAGTGTTTCAGTTCCCTCCACAAATGTCTGTTTTTGGAATGTTACTCAGGGCAAAGACAGTTTTTCTGTGTATTTTTTTTTGCATCTGCAGCTGAAATTTCTTAAGAATAGCTGACATTCAGAGCTGAAAATAGATGAAAATTTAAACAGAGATGGCTGATTTGTCTGCTATGTATTTTCTGGTGTGAAACTACCTTTCCTAAGTGTACAGTTTTCCATTCACGTTTCTTCTCACTTTAAAATGAAGAACAAAACTGAGAATTTACAGCCTTAAAAAAATGTTTACTGTTACGTTCTAGCTTGAATTTAACAAAAATTGCCTAGTGGGTGCCAAGCTGCAGGCATTAACTGAAGTCTGGTTTTATAAGCCGTCACATTTTGTTTCACTTTTTACTTCTAACTTTTAGAAATAAACTTTGTCCTAAAGCACTAGTGCGCCTTCAGCAGCTTGAGGTTTTATCTTCATTACTGAGTGGCAGAAAGATACCTTGGAGGGGAGAAAAATCCTGAGGATTTCAGAATCTGCTTATAGTTAAATGGAAATGGTATATAGTTTCTCTTCTCTGTGCTCAGTTACACATGAGATGTCCATAATATAGCAAAAGGGACACTGTGAGTACAGTGGCTATAGATTTTGCAACTACGGTTGCACTGCAGGCTTCCACTTGATATATCAATTTCCAAGATGTAACCAGGAAAGGACAGAATAAGCATTTGTAAGGGACTTCTGTAAGAGCTCCTAAAGGCAAATGATCCATTAACTCTGAGCGATGGACATGAGAGACCCTGAGTTTATTAAGCTGAGGCCAGAAGGTGTTATTGCACTACATTTCATCATTTCCTATAATGCTTATTGTGTGCCATACATCTGTGTTGCTCAAATCTAGTTTTTCAGCTCTGTTTCCTCTGCACTTTGTTCTGCGCTGCATTCTGGTCCTCCCCAGCTGGATGGATTTCTATCTCTTTTTTTCTAGAACAAGGGGCAGTGAGCAAAAACTGGAATGCAGGAAGTTTCATCTGAATGCCAGGAAGCACTTCTGTGCTGTGCAGGAGCACTGGCACAGGCTGCCCATAGAGGCGGTGGGTTCTCCTCCTTGGGGACCTTCAGAAGCTGTGGGGACATGACCCTGCGCACCCTGCTTTGGGTGTTCCTGCTGGAGCAGGGGTTGGGCCAGATGGACTCAGAGGGCCCTGCCAACTTCAGCCATTCTGCGATTGTGCTACAGCAGCAAATGTTCCCTGTCTTTCTGGCAGTTGTTCCTGAGAATTTTACAGTTTTTTTTTCTTTTCCTGCACATCATGTGCTGGCTTCTGCTATCTGTTAGTGTTTGTTTTGGTTACCTTTGGTAATATATGACTGCACCTTGCCCACTTGGTGTGCATTACATTTTCTGTGGTCAATCTTCTTTATGTCCCTTCTGGGGTCAATCTTTACATCCCATGGCATATTTTTAGCTCAGTTTTTGGCTTGATTCTTTGCATGATTTTTTCTGCAGCCTTTGCATCAATACAGTCCTTTATTATTTGGAAGGTTTATTAGATGGTATATTGTTTTCTTTCATTTTGAGGGTGTGGACATGGAGGGATGGATTATCATTATTATTATGCCCAGAACTGTCATGGTTGTGGCTGCCTGACTTTTCCGAGGAAGTGCATTTTTGGGTTATATCTCTCGTACATAGTGGGCAGAGACTAGCACTACGAGCCAGCTAAAGACTGTGTGACCATGATCAGCGTGGCGCTGAGCCCAACCTAACACATCCTGCCTCTCAGCAGGACTTACAGGCTCAGTGCTGATGCCCTAGCAAGCCAGCAGTTATGCATTTTCTGCCCACTCTGGAGGGCAGGTAAAGCAGGCTCGCACATACTTGCCATTTGCTTCCTTCAGAGCACACTGCTCAGGAGCTCATCATTTTCCTGGAGGTTCTCCTTTCTTATGGGGAAAACAGCAAGTTTAGTTCAGAATCTGGTATTAACAGCATATTCTGGGATTAAAAAAAAATCTATATATGTGGCATTAAAAATGTTTTTTATTGTTCCATTTACATCTGATAATCAGATGATGATGATTATAATTATTATTATCATCTGATAATGGCTTGAAGAAATTTACAAGTTTCATTTTTGAGGGGATTATTAAAATTTGCCACAATTTATCAAGTTGCATTTAGATTTTAAATATCAATCTTTCATTTTCTGCCTGGTGATGAAATATAGCAAAGGCAGAACTACCTCCACTGCGACACAGTAGGAAATTCTTCACCTCCTCAGGCTTCTGTTCCTTAGAGATAAACTAGTTCAAACACAGAATATACGGAGTGATAGGGAGTGGATGGAAGATCTGACAGTATTTATCTGTCATAAAGGTTGCTGCCTCATCTCTCCCACTGCAGTGAAACTGCAGCTGTAGTTCTGCATGGAATTCATTTACTGCTTCCAAAATGCTAGATTTAAGGTTTCTTTCACAAATTGAATGGAAGATAATTACTGATGGAAGTCGGTGGAAAACAGCTTGATCTGCCACTGGCTCGTTCTTTATGCAGCTTTCTCTGTGTCTGCAGACTTTGGAGAACATTAAGGCTCTATTTTAATAGGAAAAGATATGACCTCTGCTTTGCCCATTACTAGACCAAGGTGCAGGTCACTGCAGAAACATACTTAGCGGCATTTAAATAATTTCTTGGGTAGAAGTACCTAAGCTGTTTCAGTGGCAGTAACTTGATGGAGTAGAACATAAGTGACTTGTTTGGATGTAAGTCTGTTGAAACAGTCTCAGATTGCCCTCTTGTCAGTGGTAATTTGACTTGGATCCCAGCTACCGTTCGCATGCTGTTGCGATACATCCAAACTGTGGGCTCAGTCTTTTTCTCATTCTGAAATTGCTGATGTCTCACTGCTTTCAATTTCCTGTCCCCACACATCTCAGAGTCTGGAACTCTTTTGCCTTTGCTTTTCCTGTGAGCCAGTCTCACTATCTGAGGGATAAAGAGACCACATTCCAGAGACATTATCTGCAGAATTACTATTTATACATTTTAATTTACTCCCGCCCAATGTTTTAAATGTTCTGACAATGAGTCCAAGATACTTGTTAGATGTAGTTACCTGGTGAACTGTGAAGGTCCCTGGGGAAGTACAGCAAAGAGATTTGCAGACGACTGGAGACATGCTCAGGCGTACCCTATAGGACACCACTGAAGGACTTGCCCAGTTTTTGAATGTTGTACATAGAAAGACATATTTAATGCTAGTGATGGCACTTGAACCTTTCACTCTGTATGACTGCAAGTGCTTTCTGTAGTACTGTTGTGCTAGCTGATTTAACACATCTTTCAGAAACCTTTTTCTCACAAAAAGTTTCAACAATTACAGCAAATGGTTCAGAGCTGTGAATTGTGAAAATAGCTTTTCTAACTGTATTAAAAGGAAGATTCCTAAAATGTGTACGTGCATTCTAACAACTGCTGGGAACAACTGTCATTTTTATTTATTTATTTATTTTACTTCTTACAGCTTTTCTTGTTTTTAACTCAGATTCCTTTAACCGACTAAGGACAGTAAAACTAAAGGACTAGGGTGATGAAGTCTTTCACTCTGCAATCCCTCCTTCCAGCAGCACTCATTGGTGGCCTTTTTTGTGCTTGTAGCTCCTTGACTGATGTAAGAAATACCTGACCTATAGTTTCCAGATCATATAAAAACATCAAGGACAACTTAGTCTGCCCTGTGGGCTATTCCCACTTCCTGTTTTCCAGGTGCTAGATTTGCAGTGGACAATCGCTCTAACCAGAAACCAATGTTTTACTGCCATGAGAAGGAGCTGTTCTCAGGCAGGCTGAGTACCAGATGTTGAGGTCTTAGAGGGAACTTAAATGTTCCCCTGATGTTAGCAGGAGGTGAACAGGATTTAGAACTATGGACAGTGTTAGAAGACAAGGAGATGCAAACACTGAAACCTAGCTTTGTCAGACAGGATAATGTTAGGGATCCTTCTGAAGAGAGATTAGTCAACTAAAAGAAAGTCTAATTGAGACAACTAGGAATCTTTCTTTACATATGATTTGCCTGTAAACATTTTCCAGTCATTTTCTAGCCTGATTTACTTTCTCTGTCTTGCCATTAAGTTTGTAAGAAGCAAGATAAATCAAGGTAAAACCAGAAACTTAGTGGCTGTATGGAAGAAGCACATCCAGACAAAGGTATCTTTGCCAATATGTGCCTCTTGGTCCTGTACAGTCAGAGAGCATTTCCTGCCTGTCTGCAAACACCAGTGCACAGCAGATGGTGACCTTTGGGAAGTACTTATGTGCGTTGGGCACAGAAGGAGCAGATGGCTCTGGGCAAGCCTTGAACACAACACACCAAAACAAATGCATAAATAGCTGGGGTATGGTAGAGACAGCTGACTGTGAATGTTCCTCTCAGGGAGAACTCAGGGTATAAGATCCTCCACTCCAGCCTATGCCACATCTTGGCTCCTTCCTTGCCCTACTTCAGTTGTGTTGATGCCATTCTGGGGGCTATGCAGTAGTTTTGGAGCAGATTATCAGTGTAGCTACCTGATCCATACAAGGATGTGAAGAAGTGGCTGTAAAGTAAATCAGCACTGACACTGCCTAGGCTTTCCGGGATTTAATATTTGCTTGGAGTGACTGAATAACCTTCTGATGTACAGACGGATTGAAGAGTTTCTGAGATCTGCATTGACAGTTCCAGTGATGGCGAGAGCATGAGGATCCATCATACTGAATTCCCGCTCTGCCTTTTTTGTTTATTTAGTGGTTTCAGAGTACATAGGTGCTTCTGTTACTGCGAATGATTCTGGACTATGGGTAGGTGCCAAAAAGCCCAAGAGAATAATTATAGAACCATAGAATATCCTGAGTTAGAAGGGACCCACAAAAATAACCAATTTCTGGTTCCACACAGGACCACCCAAAATCCAAACCTTATTTCTGAGAGTTGTCCAAACGCTTCTTGAACTCAATCAGGCTAGGTAGTGTGACTGCTTCTCTGGGGAGCCTGTTCCAATGTCCAACCATTCTCTGGTGAAGAACCCTCTTCTAACACTCAACATGAACCTCCCTTGGGGCTGCATGAAGAAGAGGCATAATTTCTTCACTTAGGACAGGAAGTAATGACCTTAAGATCTGCCAGGGGAGGTTCAGGTTGGATGTTAGGAAAAATTTATTCTCAGAAAGAGTGGTAAGACATTGGAACAGGCTGTCCAGGGAAGTGGTGGAGTCACTGTCCCTGAAGTTTTCAAGAAACGTGTAGATCTGGCACTTAGGGACATGCTTTAGTGGTCATGGTGGGGATGGGTCAATGGTGGGACCAGAAGATCTCAGTGGTCTTTTCCTTAATTACAATTAATTACAATTCTATGATTTGTGAGGCCTGGGGAATGGGAAAGAAGGGCTTATCAGCATGTTGTTTGTTGTGTCCAAGTTAATGGTGAGGGCAGAGGCTGTGATGCAGATGGGGAACTGGTGCTAATGCCCTGATGTTGTGACAGAGAGCCAAGGCATGCTGGGGGCAGTGTCAATTAAGTCTGCCATAGGTAGATCCAGTTCCATCAGTTCTTCATCTCATGGTGGATTCATCTCTATGGGCTTCTTGTCCTCTGGTGGACGGATGTAGCTGGGCCACTTGCCATTCTCTGGACTACTGGTGTGCCTTGGCCACACAGCTTTCTCTGTCTGATGGACTCACCTGGGCCTCATGCTACTCACTGTTGGATCCACGTTCACGATCTGCACATCGCTGGTTGCATGAGCTCTGTCCACTGTTTTTGTGTCCTCTCCAAAGGAACAGCTCTCTAAGTTTTTCACTGATCTGCTGCTGTTCCTTGTGCACTGCCACAGAGAATCTGACTTTGTCTTCAAGCACCCACTGGGTAGCCTTCTCATACTCAGGCTGAGAAAACACCCCCACCTCCAGGACTCAAGGCCCATAGTAGCTCTCTGAGGGAAGCCTCCTCTTGCCTTGATGCAGCATTCAAAAGAAAAACAAGTCCACATTTGCCCACTTCCTTGGGAATCCATGCAGAAGAGATGCCACCTCTTCCAGAGAGATGAGAACTGGGGATGGGACTGGAAGCTATCCTCCAGGTAAGCGTGCTAGATGTTAATGGATGGACACCCAGCTAATTCTGACCTGAAGGCTGTGCAATGAATATGGAGCTGGACACCTGGACCTTCGACAGCACTGCTGTGACTGCGCTGATGGGAGCCCTGGCATGATGGTGTTCTGCCAGGCCAGCTGTGTTGCAGGCAGATCCACCTCCATGGGCTCCACAGCAGCAGTTACAGTGCCAGCCATTGCCTGAAGGCCATGAGTGCGCTTCCTCCTTCACTTGTTCTCCTCTGTGTGCCTCTTTGGTTCTGTGAACCCAGTCTCTTTCTTCCCCCATAAAAGTGGGCAACCATTGCTCCAGGTTCTCTTGATTCCAACCATGGCTGGATATCATGAGAGATCTGGTATCTCTGTGAGTGCTGGGCCAGTTGCAGCGGCTTTTGTAGGGCCCACAGCAAAGAGTGGGGCAGTGGTGACTACTGTGACATCAGGAAGCCTCTGATGGTGACTGTGATGGTGGGAGTGGTGTTCAGCAGAAGATAAGGAGGGTAGGTGGAAGGCAGTCCCTGTGTCCAATGGCCAGTCTATCTCTATAGCAAGCACAATGGCATGCAGGAGCCATCCCCAGGAAAAGGGCTCTCGGGCTCCCTAACCTTCTTCATTCCTCCTCTTCCTTCTTTCAAGACTGGGACAACCTTTCAGGCTTCATTTATATTTTCTATGTATATTTCCCAGGGGAAAATAATCTTGTTTTTTTTAATCGGTGACCTTGCTGCCAAATACCATGTATCTGCAAAAAGTGAGCAGCATTTTCACCAACGTGAGATTTTATGTGCATAGTAGTGTCCTTGGCTGCTTCACGCTGAGTTCATAAATAGACTTATATACTGTCCCATCTTTGGGCCTTTCAAAGATATCTTGCTGATGTCATGGATTTAAGTTAGATTTGTTAAAAGTCTGTTGGATCGCTTAGTCCTTTCACTATGGGTCTGTGCAGAGTTATTTCTCATGAAATATTTTCATTTTAAACCTTTTCATTCATAGTGATTTATTACTGTTTCATTTCTAATGTTTATGCCACACATAGTTTCTCAAAGGATCAATTTTTCAGGGCACTCACTGCTGAAGGGACTCTGCATTTGTGAGAAGGCACTGAGTTTTGGAGCCATGAGGGAGGCATTATAAAACCACTGGCTGCGGAGTGTGGTGATGAGTTGCTAAAACGCAGCTTTGTAGGAAATGGCTGCATTTATGATTCTATCATTAGAGATTACAGACGTGTCCATTTCAAAACTGAATTTCAACAGTTCCAATTATTTCAACCACTAATTATAGCAATATTTACAGCTTTTATATAGGATATTCCTTTCTACTTAAAATCGGCTTGGAGCAATTAAATTGCATTTTAGTCCCTGATTTTAGGGTAACAAAAACGTGTTGTTTAGGTGCACCTATTTTTTTCTTAATTAAAAATAATATTTTTTAACTTATCTAAAACGTGAAGTCACTCAGCAGTTGTTTTTTCCCCTCTTCATCGATATCTACTTTTGATACTGGTTAGGAATTTCTGGATCTAAGTGACTGATGGCATTTCTATTATTTGGTATTTTCTGGAAACTTAAGAGGTTTTGTTCTTTCGAATTTCCAATAACTACAGGTTTCAGTAATTATATTTCACTGAACTGTGGTCTTAATGAACCATTAAGTTTCTCTGAGATTTCTGTAACTCAATAACTGCATTTTGATGCAGTTTTAGATGGTAAAATCCCAACGATGTGTATATTAACTCTGCTAACATTTTTAAATAATTTACATTTTTAATGATTTCACAGTAGCTGTTCTGAAGGATATTTTTAACCTTACTCCTATGAAGCGATTTATTAAGAGGGGAATCCTTTTAATCTGAAGGACTAAATTAAGTTGAAGCTAAATCTACCTAATTCCCTCCCTCTTTTCTTTTGGTGTTCCTTTACAAGGATGAATAAAGGTCCTTTGAAATTGAAGGCCAGTATGTTTAGAACAAATGACAGGAAATGCTCTTTTGAACAATAGGAAGCCCTCCTTATAGGCAGCGCTGGGCCCATTTCCCATTGCAAGACGGTGTTTTCAGTTGCTTATAATCCTGCTGAACTTTAAGCAGTAAGACCGAGCACTTCCATGTCAGATGTCTGTCTCGGGCCCAAACTGGAATTTTTATGCAAAACGTTCAACTTTTTCCAAGACAGCCTAGGACAGCCTTTTATTCCCTCATTTAAAATTCCTGACGCTTTTTTTTCTTCAACCGCTCTGCTGTCTTAGTGTTTAGGGCTGACAAGTCGAAGATTTCTGAGATGGAATAAAGCCTTTTGTGTATGACGTGTCCTCGGCCACGACGGTATGAATTTCAGCTATCTGTAGCGCGGCCACGTCCAACCTGCGGGCCACACGCAGCCCGGCCCGCCCTGCAGCCACCCCGGCCGGCACCGTCATGGCGGCGCTTGTGCCCCGCTGAGCGGCCCGGCCCGGCCCCGGAAGCGCACCCATCGCTCAGCAGCAGCCGCACAGCGGTGTGCGATCGGCGCTGCCCGGGCTGAAGCCGTCGCGCAGGGAGGGCGCGGGGCAGTGATGGCTCAACCTGTGGCGAATGATTTTATGCATGTTGAGACATTGCCTAAACACAGTCCTTTGAACGGTAAAACGTATGCAGCCGTGCTTTGTGTGTTGATAAGGGAATTTGAGAACGGGTTTCAAGATTGCTGAAAAAATCATCAGTTTTTTGGTATATTTGCAAATCCATTTTCAGTCAACATGTAACGGCGTTACCTGTGAATGCACAGATGGAGACTGTCTCCATCTGTGCAATCAGATTTTCAACTCAAAAATTCAGTCATGGTTTGTGTTTTTATTGCTTTTTAAAAAAGTGTTTTAATAAAAATACATGTTTAAAAAAATGTGTTACTTACATACATCATCTATGCCGTATATTTTGTATGTAACCCACAGTTCCTCTTCGTGCAGCCTAGGCACTCCCATGTTGGAGAGGTAGAACACAGGAAAAATGTTCCTTTGTTGCCGTGATCATTTACTGCGGCGCTGTACGGATTTGTGTGTGATAGGCCTTTGAATGAGCTTGACTCTCAAGAATGCTGTGCTAGAATTTTTCTTAATGAAAATTAGATACATTAAAACTGCGTTGAGAGAAAATACGAAGGTTGTGAAAATGCACATCTAGAATTAGGATAGGCAGGACAAATTGTATTGTATAGCCTTGTGAAACTTTACTTCTGTGATCTAGAAGTATTTTTTTTCCCTGTGTATCACCATCATAACCTTAAATGCTAGCTGGTCAAGTAAGACGATGCCAACCCTGAAGGGAGGGTTTGGTGCATAAGCAGCAGGTATTCTGGATATCATCTGCATTGAGGAGAACACTGCTTTTCATGGAACTGCTCTGCCAAGTGTTGCAAAATTTGTCTGTAGCAAATAAAGCAGGGAACATAGGAAGCAAAAGGAAATGGTTATGGATAAAGTAGTTGAATTCAGCCATGGAGTGAAAGGTGTTTCAACTCTGCTGCATTTTTTTTTCTTTGTGACTCAACAGTGGTTCAAGATTTTTCATATCTTTTTTCTTTGTGTTGAAATTGAGATGTGTGGGACTGATCTGCAGAAGTGCTGGGTATTCATACGCGTAACTTAAGTCTCGAACTTATTCAAATTTTAGGATTCTGAAATTGGATACCCTGAGACCATTGTTGCTGTAGGTGAAGTGCAGATAATGTCATTCCTACTTTCCAAGGTGCTGTAAGAAGGTTAATGACTGATGAGAGATGTAGGAAAACTCCTGAAGAAAGTAATATCTCTAACGTGACAGTGGGATTTGATTGGTCTGGTACAGGAAATGATATGACCATGTATAGAATGATCTCTGCTGTGGAAAGAATAAAGAAGGGGACCTGTCAAAGGATAACATATGATTAAATACCTGATTAAAGACAATATCCTAACATATTTTACAAGAGGGACAAATTAAGCTTGTACTGGCAACTATTTCCTAACTTAAGAATGTTTGACTTTGCAATCTCCTGAATACTCTTTTCATGCAGCAATATTTTTTACATGTGATTTATGTTTCAAGTGGGGAAGAGGATGTTGAACTCATTATGAAGAGCATCTGAAATGTGCAACTGTATGGTAGAAGACTACAAATGTAGTGATAGCAGTTTTTTTGTATGTGAAAGTAAGTGATTGCTTGGTGCTATGTTGGCATCCAGTGTTCTGTAGTTACTGCTTTGAGAACGAGAGATCTCTCTACAGTTGCAGTACGTGTGGAGGTGAGCCTTCTTGGGACCTTAGGGGGCAATTGCTTCGGCAGTAGGAAATTTTGCCCAGTTGCTGTCTGTCTCTGCTCTTGGATGAGGGGAGGCTTTCCCTTTAGCAGCTGAAAACCTTTCACGAGTGCTTTACTTACAGTAAGAAAAAAATACCACTTGCTAGGGGCACACTGTGGAAAATAAAAACAATCCTGTTCTTCTGTATTTTCTATTCTGTAGGTAAAATACAAAAGAGACTTTGAAGAAAGCAAAGGAAGAGGGTTCAGTATTGTGACCGATACGCCCGAGTTACAAAGACTGAAAAGGACTCAGGAACAAATCAGTAATGTATGTGACTGCCACCTCAAGTGGTTGTAGGTGGAGAAATAGTGTGTCTAAGAAAAGGAATGTTTGTTGATGTTTCTGATCCCGTCTGTGAGAGTGAAGAATCTGATTTTGGTGAATGATTTGTGTATGCTAGATTTTGAAGTGTGTGCAACTTTATGCCATGGACTTGTACAGCACATTGGCAGTGTGTGTTCACCTCTCCAGTTTTCATCAAGTGTGCTCATAGTATTTTCTATACCAAAAAGCTTTTACACTTTTTTTTTTAATAATTTGGTAGGGTATAAGAATACTTTTGTACCTTTGATTTAGATATAAATTATATAAATTACATAAGCTATCAAGTAATTTTTTTTTTAGCAGGGGCTGTTGAAATGTAACCTGCAAGATGAAGCTTTCTGAAATCAAATGAAACTTTAATACCGAGTTTTAAAAGAAAATACATGCAAGACAGTGTTTGTAAGTTGAGAAGGGAATGACAA
Source organism: Aquila spilogaster (assembly GCA_024606505.1). Taxonomy (NCBI): domain Eukaryota; kingdom Metazoa; phylum Chordata; class Aves; order Accipitriformes; family Accipitridae; genus Aquila; species Aquila spilogaster. The sequence continues at coordinate 12,943 of JANHGO010001982.1, forward strand.
ATAGAAAACCTTGACCATGTGTTTCACTAGCTTAGAAAGTGAATGCAGAATGCTTTCAGGAGTTGGATATTTAAAAATAGGACTTTTCCTGAGTTATGTTTTCACTGAAAAAGTTATTTATGTTGTATTCATTTGTAACACACTTAACTCACTGCATGATAGAGGATTGGGTGACAGTGCAATTTATGATACATGTAAAGGAGGTAACAACCAGTGTGTGCTAGAAACATACAGAATACACACCACTGGCTTTTCCTGGTTTCTCTCCAGGTTGTTCTGCTTCCACTAGAACTTCTCTCTGCAGGCTTTTTTGCTTTTTTTTTTTTAAAACATTTTTAGTGATAAAATGCTAGCATGGCATCAGACTGCAATTACAATCAGAAGAGAATGAAAATGAGGTTTTTTTTTTGCTTGAAAGAAAAATATTTTTTCAAGTTGGGAAATTATTGAAAAAAAGTCACTGAATAATAGTAATTTGTCACAGTGATGGAGACGTTCCATTCCTGTTGAAATCTTCACTACTTAAGATTTTGATGTCCAGAGCTGGTCTTTGAGGTGAAAAATTGAGGTTTCATTTCCTGGAGCCTTGGCCATTTGGGAGGGCAGTTAATTTAAGAGCTGTGCAAATGATCCTGCGGGTAGATAAGCTCATATCTTATGTTAACATTGGGGCCAACTGAAATTTCTGATCTGTGAGAGAGAAGGATGCATCCTTCAGAGTGCCAAAAAGCATGGCCATTTAGACTTCAGTTTGGGATCTGGGAAACTTCAGTGAGTCCCTGGTTTTAATCAGCTGCGTTTTTATTCAGACCAGGAACTTAACTTAGGTCCTCTCATGACCTACATAGCTTCTTAGAGCAAGAGTGATTCTTTTGTGAGGGGTAGTTCTGGAACACATAAAAGAGATGAAATGAGCAGTGCTCAGATGCTTAATCCCTTGTGTGGAACTGCTCTGTTAGGAAAGGCTGAGTGGGGTAACCTCCAGCAGGCCTATGGTATTCGTTTTTGGATATCGGCAAACCAAGAAATTTAATTTAGATTTTCTAAGCCTAGTACCCTCAACATCAGAACATAGGATAGTATGACACGGGTCACTTGCATACTCTTTATCTTGTTCAAAGCAAGTTGGGTTTTCCACTGTTGAAATTTGGAAAATTAAAGTCAAATTCAAGATGTTTTGTGAGATGGAAAACAGTTTTCTCTCCAGCTCTATTTTGAGTTGGGATGAGGGGTTTACTCTTATAGTAGAAGACCTTGTTGCATAATGTATAATGCTGTCTGGCACTAGAACCAAACATATTTATCTGCCTTTTCTGACCCAGAAATACCTTTCTAAAGGTGAAAACTGTTTCATTTTTTTTCCCTGTTTCGATGTACAGCTCCTCTCTCTTCATTCCTAACCACCCCAGCCTTAACAATGCAAATTTGTTCCTTCCAGTCTTAACACAGAGTTGTTTTATTTTCTTGATGTATATAGGTGACACAGATTTTAAGTCATGAACTCTATTAGAAATAAGTAATCTAGATAAAATGGAATTTTAAAATGTGCACTATAAATGAAATTGCATTTCATTTACATTTCTCTAAATTAATCTCATTTAATGATTTATAGCCTTCCATCCTAGAAAGATAATTCTGCGTTGGCCACAACTTGAATATAATTAGCAAACTCCTCTATTATAGAAATGCATTCCACACAGAGTAGTCTTTATATTTAGCAGATAAACAGTATACATCATGGACTAAGGATCTAAATAAGGGTACAAGACATTGAAAGGTAAGCACTTTAATAATTTTAAAATAATTTTACTTTTTTATATGTAGCAAAATGGAAGAATGCTAATATATGTATATATATATTTAATTTTCAGTTTTGTTTTGATTTCATCTTGAAGTATTAGAAAGTTCTCAAAGAGCCTATTTGAAACAAAAATGTAACCACTTCCTTGAAGGGGTAAGTGCATAGCTGTTTTTGATGAAGATAAATAACAATGATAGGTATTATCTAGTGGAAATCATTGTAAAATATTTTCTTTTGCCTTGATAATAAGTTTTGAAAGATAGATTAAAACTAACATAGTGCACTGACTTTTGAAAGAATGTCTTATGCTATCAATGTAAACCCTGTGAAAGAAAGGAGAGCAGGGGGAGTGGGAGGAGAGTGGGTTGATAGAGGGAGGTTGGATTTCAGTTGCTGCTTTGCCACCAGCAATACTACTTCTGAAGACTTAGCCCAGACTAATGAAATTTGTTTTCTAGCATGGTGGATATATCAGAAACAGAATGGCAAAGAAATAAATGTACTTTCACGTTTCTTATTCTTTTCAGCATTACAGGCCTAATTCTGTGAATGTATAGCATGCTTGTTAGAATCATAAAGCCTCTCTGGGACTTCCAGGATCAGCTACTGCAAACTACAGCTGTTACAGCTTCTTAGTACTGAGCTAGCTTGAAAGGCATAAGCCAGGCATACAAGCATGCTAGTCTAGATTAATGTAGAGAATGCTACATAAACTAAGCAGCTTTTTTTACTGATGAGTTTGCAGGACTTCCAGCACCGTTTCTGCGGCTGAGCAGGCATTTTACTAATTAAAATATGTGAAAATGCTTATAAGTTACTGTTTTTTTTTTTCCAATTATTTCAAATATAATATTTTCATCGCTTCTGTTGCAAATGAGGTTTCTTGGCATTGAATGCAAACAAAATGTTGGCATGTTAATACAAACAAGATTTATGCTGTTCATGCAGAGAAATGTGTTAACTTTGTTAAAGACCTTGCAGTATTATTTGTCCATTTAGAAGTTTGAGAGGGGGAGTTTTCATTATGAAAGCAAACATTCTCAAAATTAAAAAAAAAAAAGGTGTTTTTATAGGTGATTTTGCCTGTAGGCTAACTGCAAACTGATCTTCCAAGTTAAGGTGGTAAAAGAGCAGAATAATTAAAGATGGCAAAATTCTATTTATTGATCTCTCATAACACATGGCTAAATGAAGAAGTAGGCACTCAATCTAATAATCTTTCCTTCGGGGAAATTGAACAGTTAACTTAAAGAAATTTGCAGCAATGAGCTGCAGCCTATTATACTTTTATGTCTAGCTGTATGGTTTGAAGCATGTTTTGTCCATTGTGATAAAATCTTAAATCTGTTCCTGGTGAATCTCTGCAAAGTATATAGCAAAACAAAGGTACATAGAAGTTGATGTGAAGCTTTCATTAAGATACGGGCTGGTTCTTGGATAGCAGAATCTTCTTGCTAGATTGTGTGACTGGAAGGGTAGGTGGAAGCCTTCATGGGGGTTGTCCTCATTACACTGAGTCCCTGTATAGGCATTTCTCACTTCTGCTTTCATGCTAATATGAACTTAAATCATGTGGGAGCAAGTAACAGCATACGTCTGTGCTCTTCTCTCCTATGAGGGCTTGCAAAATGTGGTCTTGCAATTCCTTTATATCTATGTGCCTCCATTTCCAGCAGGCATGAGTTATATGTCAAATGGGAACTGTACCTTAGGTAAAAAGGGAAAATAAGAAAACAGATCAGATTTGGTTTACAAAGCATATCCCACTTTGGTTAAGACCTTGGGTGAAGAAGGAAGGTCCTTAGCAAAGAGAAGATAATTTTATCATTCCTCTGTGTAGAGGGAGGTGAGCTCTGCACTGGTGTTAGTGAACCTAAGTACAGCTGATTTTGTAAAAGCTGCAAATACAGCCAACTAGTTTTATTTAGACACCCTAATTCAAAGGAATAAATTAGCATAACTCTTTGATTATTTGTATGCAAATAATGTAAAACATTAATTGAATTGTAATGTAAAATTGCATTTTTCTTAGGTATATTTTTTTTGATGATATGCAGTAGAATTTTCTTGCAAATGAAAATCTTGTGGCATTCGTAAAGGCAGCATGTGAATTTGAATATGAGAGGCTACAATGCTACATATTCAATGTCTTCGGTTTTAAAATGTTGCTTGCTTTTTTACAATTTTTGTTTTATATTAAGCGTTAACTGCCTTCAGTTAAATTTATACAGCTCCAAGGGAAGTGATGGAGACTAAATATCTGTTTTTTGGAAAAAGACATGAAGAGAAAGAATTGGACATGGCCTCAGATGTGATACAAATGTATATGCAGATATATATATATATATATATATACATATATATGTGTATAAAACCACAGGAGGAGGAGAAGTCATATTACTACTGTACTTGTGCACATCTGTAATTAGAAACTGGCCCTAACAGATATTGACACATAGCTCCATATTTGGAATGTATTGGCACAGTTGATCAACCTGTTCAACTTGCTCAAACATAAGATGGACTCTCAAACTGCCAAAACAGATTGTAGAGAAAAATTGGCAGGAGAAGATGCTAAGATCAAGGCCTGGAGTTTCATTTGTAGTATTACAGTGTAATGCCTGCAGATACTCGTCTCTAAGGACTTTTTTCCCTCCATTGAACTGAAGTGAAGGAGAAGAATAGCATGAAAGGAAACGAGAAAAATTGATTGCAACCTGAGTGTCTACATTTCACAAAACCAGCCATGGCACATCAACGAAGAGACTGGGTAAGCATGTTAAATTGCGTACTAAAAGAGCTTATATTATTCTAGTCAGTGCTGGGATTTTCACTGCTTCTGAAGTGATTCACACTGGTCTGACTGTCTCTATATTACTAAGCATGATTTTTGTTGTTTCATTTGGAAAACATGCATATAATGATATACAACAGCTGTATCTTCTTACATAACGAGAGTAGCAGTTTATGAACTGCTGCATGCATGTAGCAGATGTGCGAGACTCAGCTCAGGATGGTGCTGATTGCCTTCTGCTCCCTTGGTCTCCTCTGACAGTTTAATGCAGCTCCTAGGGCTATTCTTACTTGGTGTGCTGTAGGTTTAATTCCACACAACTGCATTTCAAATATGCTACACATAGTTCATGTAATTAAGCAAATAACAGTTGTATTCAGTTGCATTTTTTTTCTGGTTGGAAGACAGGAGGTTGAATATGTAATTCCTATTCTTAATATAAGTGTATCTCTGTAATAAGATGGAGCTCATACCGTGCTCGTGCAGTAAAGCATACGTGTGCAGAGTCATTTCCAACCTTGTCCCAGTTCTGAGTTTCTCTTCTAGCTTTGCTTTTTATAGGTGCATACAAATAGAGATTCTGAGAAGCCCTCTGTCCTTTGGCTTTCTGATACTTCTGTGTTGAAATATTTTGTCTTTTTATTCCGAGTAAGTATAAATAATTCTGCCTTTAAATGCAGAGTCCTAATAAATGCTTTAGAAATGACTTAGGAAAAGAATCACATTAATTTTAGATGACAGTGAACATTTTCTGCAAACAGATTATTATATCGCTTCACATACTCTGTAACTTTCAGAAATTTGTATGATGACTGAACACGTGCTTAAGAAATGATGAGTGTAAGGAAATGTAAGTAGTATTTTAGATAGAACTCATGCTAAGTGAGCAGCTGGAGACCTTTGAGGATGCTTTTCAAACTGCAGTGTGTTTTCAACTTAAAGATTCTATGATTCTATGAAAAATCTTTCATTATGCAGAAGTTAGGAAAATGTTGTGTTAAATTAGCTCTGTATATGTGAATTATTTTCCTACATTTTCTGTAAAAAATCAAATTATATAATGGCTTGTTGCTCTCTTCTTCCTACTTTGATCTCCATGTAGAATAGTCAACAAACATTAAGCCTTGTAATACTACCTTCCATTTATTATATTTTTACTGTGCCAGACATATCATTTACACCATAAAATGTTCCTGTAAAAAACAACCAGTTACTTCCTTCTGGACTTTTCCTTAAAGCTTCTGTCTCACTTTTTTACTGTATGGAATTAAATTGTTTTCAGTATGTTTTAAGAAATGGGAAGGTATTGGAATCCCCTTTTATATAGATCTTATTTACACAAAGAACTAAACCCTGGAGATTAAAGTATTCACACTTAACCAGTAAGTGGTACCCAGAGTAAACCTTTGCCTTCTGTGTTAGTTGTCCATTAGAGGTAGAGGGAGACACCTTTGATAAGGAATTTTACAGCTGTTTCCTGGAAAGGAGGGAATCATTGAGAATCTGGCGCAGTATGGTCCTGTTGCACAACAGTGACACTGACTTCTTTCAATATTCCCATGCCCATCTCAGGTACTCTTTGCTGGTCTCCCAGTTTTCTTAATCCCTGTAATATGTACGACACTAAATCCAAACACATGGGAAAAAAGTGGTTTTTTTTTACTCTGAAATGCCAAGATGAAGAATACTTTTTGGGTGGTCAGCTACTCACTACAGTCATTGTGTAAGGATCTGTCAGTACAGGTAGAATTGAATAACATAGCAGACTTAAATACAGGAAAATTTGCAGGAGTGAGTCACATTAGGTCGTATTCCATGGGTGTAGTGAAGCCAGTATCCATCTATAGCAGGGTGATGCTCTTCACCTGCTGAAGATCAGCTTCCTGGTCCAGAGCAGGAAAAGCTTTAGAGTGTATCAGTAACATGTTGAAAGATGACTTATTTTATTACACAAATAGAAAGGTGCGTAACGTTTCAACAGAAAGAACGGAAGGATTTTTACCACTGAGTAGCTGGAAAACAAAATTGTGCCCAAGAGAGGCAACTGTATTTGGAAAAGCTGTTAGTGTTAAAAGCAGGAATTTATAATGGTCACCAGTGGATAGTTTGAGCTATTATATCCCATACTGCCTGTAAAAGCATTAGATGTGCAAATTCAGATGGGTGTTTGGGTAAGTCCATTGAAATATTAAACCCAAATGTATAGTGAACTTCTGGTAAGCTAAGAATATGTGAAAAAAAAAACCGAACTTCTGCATCAGCAGACTGTCTAAAATGGAGCTCCTTGTGTGTCAGAGCTGAGTGTTTGGACTTGAATGGCATGTGACCTTGGGACAATTTCTGCTGAGGAAGGGTCTCTTTCAGCAGCCCAACAGTGAGCAGTGGTAACTGCTCAAAGAACCCTCACAACTGTGAGGCTGAAACTGTCCTCAGAGATGTAAGGGGAAATATTTTAGCTTAAGTGGGTCTGTGGTAGTTGAAGGAAGCAGATGTGACACCCCTATAGGTATTTTTAAAATAATCTTATTCCATCTGGCTTTATTCTTAAGACTCGTTTCAAAGAAACCATTTTTACTCTTTTTTAAAATAAAGTTTTAAAATCAAGTTAAATCAACTGTATGGATAGTAATGCTTTATTATTATTTTTTTTCTAGGATTTCAGAAGTCTTTTTAATAGAAGAAATTAATGTAAATATTCCTTATTTTCTTCTGTATCACTGTTTTCATATGAAATTCAGTGATTGCAAAACCTATTGAGCTTTTATGAAGTTAAAATATATCTGAAAGTTTCTAAAAGTTTTCAGTTTTGTTCCAACAGGGAACAGAGTAGTTTTTCTGATTCTAATTGAAATAAATAATTTGACAGAATGACTGTAACCTTGCTCACTATATTGACAATATAAAATGAGTTGTGTGGTGGAAAAAAAAACAAGCCATCTAGAGACATCCCTAAAGGTTTGGATTTATTGTATTGTTCAAATGGGTCAACTCATGCATGAGAAATGAATGCTAATTGTAAACTGGATGCAAACCTGTAGACTTTTAAGGGGAATTGAATCAAACAGTAATCTAAATATGTTGATAGAGATGTTCTGATATGTTTTCTCTTTAGAAAACAGCAACAAAGGTAAGCATTACAGAGAAATAATAAAAACATACATTTGTGTTATGTTAGAACTGTATCATTCAACTTCAGAACCAAAGTCATTTTATTCATTTATGTCACTGGCACTAGTAAATTTTACTTTGGTACTGTTAAACCTGTATTTAGTTAAACCTGTGTTTGAGTTGATAGGATGCTTTACATAAGATACACTTTAATTTGGAATGGTCTCTTTCTCCATGATCAAAACATTTGATCCAATCTAGAAGGATACCTCTTGGGCTTTTTCTGGTTAAAATAATAATAAAAAAGAAGCATCTAGTTTGTTTCACCTTCTATTTATGATATAATATTCAGATTAAATTGCAAGGCAAGTTTCTTATGAAAAACATTAGCAATTTAAGAAATAATTAAATAATCTTCAAATATATAATGCAGTGTTTAATGAACTTCATTTTAATCCATGGCAATTACTGTTTCTTGTCAGCAGATACTGAAGTAAAACCTTACATTAATATGTACTTACTAAAAACTCTGAACATCCTAATTGTAGTCTAAAACGGCTATGGAAATGTAAGCATTGAATTGACTGTTCATCTCTTTTCACATTTTTCTCCAGTATTGACTAGCACATGTACTGCTTTGTACTGTAGTTTATGGAACAAAGAAAAATGAACAGTTTGCAATGAAGACAAGTATAAAAAGTGTTCTTTAGCAACTATTGTAAGCATCAATTTGCTATCTGACAGAAGTGTTTTTGTCATAAAATGATGGTGACTTCAAGACTTAGTTGATTTGGAAGGTTTCTGATGTTTAAATGTGTGGCTTTGGCTTTTTCTGTTATGGTACCAACCAACTAAATAATTATGATCTCTCCCTCCCCCAGCTTTTTTCCTGTGTCACTTCAATATATTTAAGCAATATCAAAATCACTCATTATTTTTAATGAGAGTGTATTTTTGAAGCCTGTGATTTTTACATACAGTAAAAAGAAAATGAATTAAAATCTCTTTCCATATGAACTCAACTTGGGAGCTAATTAAAATTCAGTTGTTAGAATGCTGAAAAATTAATTAGCCCAAAAGTTGAACACCAGGAGTTAGTAACTCCAGAGATCCTTGAGTAGTTATGTGCTTGTAAGGAAAAGATAATTTCTTAATTTCCTTGTTTTCCTATATTATCCATTACTGGCTTATCATTTCAGCTTTTAATTCTGTCTTATCTGATGGTTTTATACTCCACATCAGTTGCTAAGGCAGCATCTTATGCAGTAAACCTCCTGCTGAAGAGCAAGATGCTCTGCTTCTTCTAAAGCTAATACCATCTTTAATCTTGATCCCTGGAGCTTTGAATGTCTCACCCCTATAATGCTCACAGACTTCATTGACCTTGACAGCAAGGGGTATCTGGTCCTCTGTGGCACTCAGTTTTTTTTTTTACATGTTAACACATGTGTCTGTGATTTCCTTGGCCTGTCAGTAGTTACATTAGTTGTGACAAAGCCAGCACTGTAGTAAGTGTAATGATTAAACTTTTTAACCATCCTAACACAAGAGAGGAAGTAGACAAAGTTTGCATATGACATTTCTGTTTATGTCTACAGAGATCATAGAGACTAAGAGTTTACTTTTCCAAAAAGCAGATTAGTGTCACAAGTATTGCTTTCTAACTGTTTCAGTTCTGTTCAAATAATGGTTTAGTTTCACAAATGTTTGTGTACTCTTTTTTAAGGTCTTTCTCTGGCTTACACCAATTTACTCCTCCTGTTATCAACCACAGTATTTTAATGTAAATCTTTTAAATGTTTTAAGTTTATTTTTATTAATTTTTTTTAAAGTTATTATTTTTTTCTCCTGTCTTTTCTCATTTGATAAGTTAGCGAGCTTGTTCAGACCTCCAAAAAGATGAGGTAAAAGTGACAGATCATGAGATTGCAGATATTTATCTGCAAATGGGGACAGTCTGAGCCTCAGTCCTTGGAGTGGCTAAATACTGGCCTTTGGGGAAGACCAGTCTGAAGAAAATGGTATTTGAATGGTGATTATCTTGAACGTGAAGGCTGGTTGTCTTCAGCCTTTCTGAGCCTCATTCCTGCTGCTCCTGCTTTGTATCTGCCTTTCCTTTCTCCAGTCCAGAATGATGGTGTAAACTGAAACTCTAACCATTTTGGCCAGTCCAACCCTTTTCCAGCCCTACGAAGAGAAATACACTTCAAAGTCATGTCTTATGTTGATGATGTTAACTGATTTTTATAGGATTTGGCATAATAGTGTAGCTGTTCCCAGTTTCCAGAAAACTGGGTGGATAAGTGGCTGAGAAGAACAGTGGGGCTGTTGTGAGTTTTGGTACAACAGTTTTGATCTTTGAGGAAAAAGGAGGATTGGAATATGAGGAAGCTGTGGTAAGATCCAGAGTGTGCATCAGGGCGAGATCTAGGTGTCTTCAGGACTGTTACTTTGTGTACCAATACTGAGCAGAGCTGGAGTCACTCAGTAGCACTGTTCCTACAGGCATCACTAATAGGAAATGGAGTCAGGGAACCTGAGAAGGCATATCCAGCCCATCTCATGTTTTCTTGCCTGCTCAGCAGGAAGACTTGCTCTGATGTGAGCAGGATTGCCCTTGGCTTCAGTGTTGTGAGCACAAGGGAAATGGCCAGTTTCTTTACCTGTACAAAGAGAACTGTAAATATGAGCAGGGCAAGAGCAGCAGGCATGGAATGAGGTCACTTGTTTGGCACTACCTTTTGTTTAACATTCCTTTCTGTGCAACGTGTGGTTCTGGCTCAGATAATAGCTGGCAAGCTGTCCTGAATTGCAAAATTATTAGCAGTTGGGTTCCTTTTCATCAGAAAATTACAAGTTTATGGGTGGAATGGCTTGAAAAAGCTTGGTGGTGATAGAAAATTTAGCAGAATTATTGGCTCTGAAGATAATAGCAGAAGATATGAGAGGCTCTGGCAGTATTGAGGGATTGGAGATTAAACAATCAGTCTGTCTTAAAAAGGGGTAGAACAGATACTGAGAAGTCACAAAAGGAAGTTGAACTTTCTGAATGAACAAAAAGCCAAGTGGAATATGCGTATAAATCACAGGTAGCATGGAACTGGAAAAGAGAATTTGATTCTTCACTCTTTCTTAAAAGGTAAGAATGAGGAGCATGGAGTGTAATTTTCAGGCATTGTGCTTAAAAGAAAAACATGGCTTCTTTCATGACATCTGATTGCCCTTCTGGTCTTTCCATTACTTTCTGTTACAGACTAGAAAGCCTTTCTGAGCCCTGAATGACAGTTTTTTGAAGAGATGGCTAAGGTGCATATGTAACTGGGATATGACAGATGTTCCTTACCTATGTAGATCTTACTGGTGTTATTTTTTGAGTGTTATCATTAAAGTATTTGGAAACTAGCCAAGACATAGTAAGACTGAGGGGATGTGAAGGCTGCTAGGTATTTAAAGGTATCAAGAGCCTTTTAAAGCAAAGAATAACCACCAGTGTTCCTGCATGGCCACTGCAGTTAACTGACCACATATTCAAGAGTGAGATGGTTTTGGCTGGAGGTGTGGTTTTCAAGTGTATCTCCTAATTAGAGCATACAAAGTGGATTAATAACAGTTGAAACTAAACTGAGTGATGCACTCCAGCTGCTGAAGTGTATACAGTCTTTTGGACCAGACTTGAGCTATCCCATAGCTACTCCCACCTCCTGTAGAATATGGAGTTTATGCACTCAGCACCAGCTTTTTCATTCTACAGGTCTGCTCCTGTCCTGCTGCAGTGCTTGCTAATGGAAACATTTCTTATGTTATCCTAGTTAGGAACTAATTGTCACTTTAAAGTTGCATTCCTGTTGGACTCTGAAGTGATACTAACTACACCTATGGGCTTTAACATTCAGAAAGTGGAAGGGTGGAGGAAGTGGATGCTGAAAATCAGATTGTTGCATGACCTGTGTTTGCCCTGTCAGGGGGTCACTGAGACTTGTCTGGACTGTGCAGTAAACTTGTAATTTATGTTTGTGGAGGATGTCAGGAAGAAGATTCATCTCTGGATGTGCAGGTGCTCCATTAGGATTTCAAAAGACATGGATTGATTAGGTGGTTATTGCTACATGCAAAATTAGCCTGGTCATAGACCCCTGACAGGGAAGTTTGGTGCATAACCAGGGCACCAGGCTGCAGCTGATAGAGCCTCAAAATGTTAATCATAGGTAATTAAGATAACTTCGGAAGTGAATGGGTTTTTGCTCACAGTCACGTCTGATATTCTGGGCCTGAATTTTTAGGGATGACATGCTGCATTTATTGCATGTAGGAGCTGACTTTTGCTGTGATTTTTGGGTTTGGATCAGTGGAAGATAAGCACCCACTGTGCATGTGTGTGTATGTAGATATGATGCAGGTAGCCTGAAACGAAGCTGTACTTGTTACCATTGCTTTGGGAGCAGTGTATAAGTATGTAAGAGATGTAGGAATCAGACTTGGGAGCAGAGTATATGCCGCAGATATAAATGAGACAGGATTTCGCTGGTAAGCTTGTTTCTGTAGGAGAAGATATTCCTATGGTCTAGAACATCTTGAAGAACATCGGCAGTCTGAGGAAATGTGATCCACATTAGTAATTTGTTTATGTTTTGCAATATGACCTTTTCTGACAATGACTTCAAATAAAATGAAAAGGTTCAGAGCTGAAGCACACAGTCCTCCTCTGTTAAAGTAATAAAACTGGCTGTTAAAATGTGGATCTGACATTCATTCATTTTCATATCCTGCTCAGTGTTCAGTTTCTGTTCTGAAAAGTGTACTGCACAGAAACTGGTCCATTTGCTCAGCTCAGTTTCTTATCAGTTCTCAAGGACTGGCCTGACAAAAGAGAGGGTTTTCAGTAAGAATTTCCTGTTTAACGAGCACTTTGACTCACTTCAGTTAGGAGCACTGCATTGAAAGAATCACTGAGCCAGGTCCTCAGCTGTCATCAGCACCACCTCACAGAAATCTTGTTATACATGCTTTCGGACTGATCTTGAAGCCAGTGAGATTTTTGGCCATCATTGTCTAACCAGGTTTTACGTTAGGCGCTACTTGTTTGTTTCTCTTAGACACGATTTAATGCATGGGTCAGCCAATACTACTGTGTTCTAAGACCGCAGTACATCTGGATTTGAGAAGTCTGCTTTTTATTTCTATCTAACCTTGCTGATGGCATTCCTTGTTACCTGTGGCAATTTGCATCACTTCTGGTTCCCTTTCTACATAATATGGATAATGATACTGAGGGCCTTCGGAAAGCTGTTTCGAGTTCTAATGACAGTGATAAAACAGATGATTGGTATGGCTGCTGGTTGTTATTGTTTGTACGTGCAAATTTTGAGAGATAGCACAAGAGTGGGTGTCTTGAGTCATCAGCTCTACTTCTCTCTCTTGTGGACGTATATGTCATGTAAACTTCTTAACACATTTGCCAAACTCTAAATCCATCCTTTTTTTTTTTTTTTTAAGGTTGTTTTCTCACTTTGTCTACTGGAAGGTAAAGGCACATTTCCACAGTAAATTCGTGGCAAGAGTATTTCTATTCATATGATAGAGTTGTCTTTGTTTGCATAGCACATCTGTCTCCCATATATACTTAGTGAGAGGTGTAATTCTCAGACTTTGCTATACGATGCTGAGCAAGTAGGCAGTCTTGATGTGCCCTTGCTAAAGTCTTACTGTTCCACAGTGTCCCTCTTCTGCCTTTTCTTATGGGAACTCAACTTTTTTGAGTGCAGAAAACCAGAGTGTTTTTCATAGTATTTCAAGAGAGATTTTAAATATACTTTGTCCTGATTCATTTTAGTTTTGTATTTGCTTTTCCTTATGGCCATTCTGGTGTCACGTAGTCATTGTATGATTGTTTCAGAGATGGAAATACGCATCTTTCCAATTATTATATTTGTATCTTGCAATATAAATTCTCTGAAGAGCATATTTTTCTGTTAAGTAAAATTAACTGCTATCCTATTGTTCCAGACATCACATTCAGTCATTTTTCTCTCCTGCAATACCTCATTAATAAAATTATTTAATAAAATGAATCCCAATAAGACCCTTGAGGTGGTTCCTTCTGGGAGCCCTTCAGCCCTTTAGCATCATTCTGCTATCTGCATAGCTCACTGAATTCTTAATGCAATCAACTGATCTCCTACCTGTCTTTGAATATACAATTTTTGGATCAGTCTTTATTTACTCTAACTTAACATACAAACCTTACTACTTTGTAGTTCTTCTCTATGATTGCCATGCGTGATTTGATAGATGCTTTAGTAATTCTTATTATGGAATTTGTGATTTCAAAGTGCCATTCACTGTGCTTGGATAGTTCTAGATTCTTACGATTTGGGCACATGAAAGATATTTTAAAGATATTTCATAAATTTAATGCTCTAATCTTGCCAGTTTGTGGTCTTTGAATTTTATTTCTAAATGCTAATCAATGTTTGCTTTCCTAAGTAGCTGGTAATTTTGATTTGTAAAAACAATATGATAATATCCATGTGATGTTATAATATAAATGAGGTCACAGAATTGGAAGTCCAGTGGAACTTACGTCTGTGATAAATCTTTACATTTGTCTGTAGTGTAATGGATTTCACTTTCATGAAACCTTCCTCACGTTCATCTCGTCACCCTACACAGTTACTGCTCAATACAAGTGTGTCTGCTGGGTCTCTTAAATAGCGGGCTTCTCATTCTGCTCTCTTTCAGCCCTGTTTCTGCCAACTTTTGTACCACTACCACTGGATCAGGATGAACTCCGCATTTGCTTATGAAAAAGAAATGGACAATTTGTAACCCTTTCTACTGGCTTACTTCCATTGTGTCTTGGTGGACTCATGAACACAGATTACTGAAATCTTTATATCTCTTCCTGTTGCCCTTTCTTGTCCTGCCTCTCCTGATCCTTGGTTGGCTGTGTAGGAGTTAGCAGGGGAAATGCTGAGTTAACCCAACCAACTGCTGAAAGTGAAATCTTTATAGCAAATATGACAAAAGGGTGGAACTGAAAACAAAATAGTAAATACTCATGCATTTTGCTTCAAAGCACTCAAGTCCACAAGAAATAGTGGACAGATTTTGATATCCTCATAACCATGGAGTCTCTAATGTGCTGACAGAGATTAACCACTAATTGGCAGTTTTGGTGTCAGGCTTCATTTTAAACAATTTTTCGTGTTACTAGTAAAGCTGAAACATCTTTTATTTCTTTCGTTTTCAGATTAGATCTGTGAATTTTGGAGAACAGTTTGTGGGCAAGAAGTGAGCTCTAGGAGATTCCTGAGTTTAAATGGAGTTTAAGAATGCATATTGCTGGGTGGTTTACTTGTATGTACATCCACTTGTTTTCAAGTAGCATTTAAGTTACAGCTTTGTTCCATGAAGTCCTAACTGTCTTGGAAGGTACCACCTCCTTCCTAGGCTTGGAATGAGTTTGAGCAACAGATCACTTGCTTCAAAGTGGTGGTAGAAAATTTCTGTCAAGTTTTCTTTGGTGGAGTCACAAGAAAAAAAATAATGCAGAACAAAGACAAATAATATGTGCAGAATAGTTCAACCAGTTCTCCAAATAAAAATGATTATTTGGACAAAAAATACTTTTCCTGATGTGAGCTGGAAGGATTTTGCTGGAGTTAAAATGCTGGAAAACTAGTAAGACAACATCCAGATGATGTTCTTTGTTTGGAAGGAGGATTATACATCCAGGTCACTTCACTCTCATGTCTCTATTCTTGGTTCAACTCTCTGGAAGCTGAGCTTGCTGTAAGGGTTGTTGTCCTAAGTGAAAATCTATGCAGCTCATCTTATGCTATCAGAATATAAAGGTACTAACATAGGAAAACAGAGCTTCTCAGGAGTGGAAGTGAGAGAAATTGAGCTACTCATTGAACCTCTGGTGGTTTTATTTTTTTTCCTGAGTTTGATTGTATTTGTGATCAGTGAGTTTAAAGATATTAAAGGTATATTTTTGAGATGTTTGTGCTAAAAAGACTCAAAGCAGTTCTACAGTATTGCCTCCTTTCCCATTCTGCCAGATGGACTGACAAGGATACTGAAACCTGCTAATACATACTTGTTTTTTTCCTTTTCTATGTAAGTGACAAGCATACAGTTTAGGCACTACAGAATTTGAGTGACTATATAGTGGATTCCTTAAATAATAGAAAGGATGTTGGAAGTCTTAGGAGAATACAGAAAATACCAGTGGAAAGCTTTTTTTTTTTTGCAAAGGTTTTCAGTCCTTCACTCAATATAAAAAATGAATATTGAGGAAAAAAAGATCATGCAGCAAGATAAGCTCTGTGAAATTTCTTGTCTGTTGGTTTCATATAGCTTCCTATGAAGTGCAGGTACTTGTATTTCCTTTCTTGATGTGAATATATGAAACTTTATATAAATAATCATTAAAGTGATAGACCTTGTTAAAATTCTGTCATTGTTGATAATTATACTAATGGCCATATAACTATAGATGTGAATATAGTTATTGCATTTGACTAGTTGCAGTAAGAGCTTCCTAAAAACCTTCTGCTTTGAAAAGTCCTGACATTTCACAGATACTTTTGCTGCCTAGGCACTGCCAATATATGGAGCCTTTCAGAGTTATTCATAATAAGCTTTTTTCTGTGCTCAGAATATGTGATATTCTATTGTTTGGGGCACTCATTTCAGATCTATGTTGTTATGCCTATGTATCTCCCACTGAAATCATTTCACTTTGCAAACATATTTTTCGTGGAGAAGGAAGCAGGAAACAGGAGGAAGGGAAAGTGAGAAATCAGAATAGTCAACACCCAGTTGCTAGGAGCCACACTAGAATTCAGATCTGAGTCCCTGTTTTGCCTAAAAAACTTGAATGCAGGTCTTGCACCTGTATGTTATGCGTTAAATCAGTTCTATACAGATTTTTATGGAAATAACATGGAAGTTCTCAATTTTAAAGGAAAATAATGTGCTGAGGATCCTTTTCAGTCCTGCTGGATAAACAGTCAGTTAAATTGGCCTGGATTCACATGCAGAATGAGTGTTTGTCAAAGACACTTGAATCTGATACATCGTCTGTAGCTTAATGTGCTGTATTTGCTCCTGCAATCCAGGGAGGCTCCATGGTCAGTGAGTAGGTTTCAGGAGCCTTCAGTTCTCCTTGGTTGGTCTTTGGGTTTGGAGATAACCAACATTGTACATTTTTATGTAGAGCATTTTATCTTTCAGGATTTGTGAAAGAACAGAAATCCTGATGCTCTGGATCTTGTGGTTCCTCCCAGTTAGCCAGTACTCAAGAGGTGTGTCTCAATGGCTTATGATCAGTATTTATTCTTATAGGCTAGCACTCTGTGGATACTCAGTGAAGGACCACAGCTCAAAATCTCATTGTCTTCCATATCTTTTACAGTTGAGATCTGGTGTTTGACTATTCTACCAGTCTGGAGTTGCCCCTCTCCTTGCCTTGTCCAACTCCACCACCATCAGGAAAACTGAAATTGAGCTTGTATGTGTCTTTTATTCTGCTGATACCTAGCAGAAGACAAGAAGTCCAGATAGTCACAAGCAGTTTGTCCTCACAGAGAAGCTGCTTTTTGTGCTTTTAACTCTATGCAAACTATGGATGGGATGTAGAGTGATCCCTTCTGTGGAGGGAAGTGGTACATCTTCCTCGTGAGACCTAAACTATGGACACCTATGGCCAGTTTTGCCAGTGAGATGTACTGATGTGCCTGTGGCTGTCCTGCCTTCCTCTTTTACTTGGACTGGTCCTCTGCCAGCTCCATGAGTGGTGGCATTCTCCTAAGATTTTCTTCACCCCATCTCAATGGAGTGGGATGTGTTAAGATGGAATTCATCTCATGTAAGCTTGTTATTTTCATTTAAGCATACACTTTCATTTTAGCGTACAGTGTAGAGGCAGAATTTCATTCTTATTTCATTCTTATTGGTTTAGTGAAGCAGTAAATCTGCATACTTGTTCCAAAGACTTTATTCATCAGGGTGAAGGAGACCAAACCTCCTGATAGGTCTCTGGGACCAGACCTGAGTACCCTGCCAGAAGATTGTTGTAAAGGGAAATCTGTTAGCTATTGTGCAAGCCTGAATATGAGTGGACATCCTGCTAGTCTTTTTGCTCTAACTTATCTTGTCGTACATTGCAGTGCTCTGCTGAGTGGGGTTGAAGTTGTTTCATCTGCTGTGTTCATTTTAAAAATAATTCTTTTAGGGTCATATTAAAATTATATTTTAGTGAACCAGTAGTAGTTTGAGCTTGTCTGCCTTTGCTTTGTGCTGTAGCTATGTTCTAGCACATTATTCCTAAAATTTACTATGGAATCTTGTTAATATTTTTAGGTTTTCCTGCCTTGAAACATAAGGACTGTTGCATCTATGTACTAAAGTTGGTATCTTGCCTGACAATGGAAAGCATGGTTCAGATTTTTCAAGTGCAGTTATGGAAACTTCACTTCCCTACACACAGACGTATTTTTAATTGCTAAACAAAGTTTATTTGTATTAGAGTCATTGTTCCAAAAGACCTTGGCAATTTGTAGTCACCTGTAGATAGTAGCTTTCTGAATGCAAACAGAACACTTTGCAGGTAAATAAGGTGATGCTTTACTGTGTGTTAAAATTAATTTTCAAGCATGCTTTTTTGGATGGTGTAATAATAGAATTGTATTAAAAGCTATTCAGTTAACTTTGCTGTCCCTACAGATATTCAGCAATATTTTGCTTTCATTTGATCAGTGCTAATTTTAAAAATTTGTTTAGTTTTACTTTTATTTTAATGATAGCTTTTTTTTTAAGTCTGCTACCACATGACTAGCAATAATCATTTATTTATTTTTTTTTCCCCTCTTTCTCGCTCATTTTTTTCCCCTACAACTCTAGAAGTGATGTTCTGAGTTATTGCTTATTGAAATGAGGGTTTGTAAGTACTTCTTAATCTTTTAAAACTGTATTTCTTGTTAGTACCCTGAAAGTCTCGATCTTGAATGTGGTTTTGCCAACATCTCTGCTTTGTCTGTGCTTTCCTGCACAGATGTCTTCCACACTTCTGCCTCATACACATGTATCATTGGCAGGTTGGTTAGAAATAGTCTTAAGTCAGCACAGAGGAAATCAGAGCTTTTTAAATTATATATATATATATATATATATATATATATATATATGTCTGTATTTTACCCACTTTA
>JANHGO010001983.1:0-31853 GCA_024606505.1 Aquila spilogaster
CTTGAAGTACAACTTTAATGCTATAAGAATTTTGCCATTTTGCTAACACTGGTATGCTCCGTGCATCCACCTGGAAATAGAAGAGAGAGTTATAAGTTATGATGAAATACAAAATCTCTACGTAGATAACTGCTATTGACCTAATTATTCTAAGAAAGGGTCTAAGCATTCCCTGACACTTTCTCTGTGGCATAAAGTCCCTGTGTTCATAAAATATTTTAAGGAAAACAATCATATACTTACACAGATACAGATTCTGCAATAAGATCCATGCAGGTGGACCCTTCCATCTGTGCTGATACTAGTATTAGTGAGAAGGAAAAGGGGGTGGGGGAGGAGGAGATCAGCGAACCATTCACTGCAAAACTGGAGCCGTATCTTGTAAAATTTATTAATTTGTTTCAAATTACCCCCCAAAAAGAAAAAAATAATCATCTTCATTATGCCAATACGTACACTTGGGTTTTCCTCAGTTCTTTAAAAGAACCTGCCACACAAGAGTCCGTAGAATAACTTTCTAAAGGAAAATTTCCCTTGTATTTCCCTTGCTACAAGTATTGTTAGTGATTTATTTCACATCGATATTACATGATGCTTCTGATACATAAAGAGTCACTACGTACACTAAGAAATGGCTTGAAATATTGAAATAACTGATTCATAATGTTTGGACATTTCTTAGTTCTTTGCATCCTTCTTACAGTAAGTCATCTTATGGAGCCGTGAATATTACTGTACATCACTTACCAATTTGAATATGAACTGAAAGGAAAGGACATGGGACTTCTCCTATGCGTTTATAAAACCTGTGGGACAATTTACACAATTATATTATAACAGGGAGGTTTCCATAGGAAAGTCAGCAATTGAAAGTCAGCTTGGGAATTGTTTTGGCAGCAGGTAAGTCCTGGCCACCCAGCCCCTGCAAGGAGGAACTTCAGAAGACAGAGGGGCGTACAGATGTGCAACTGCAAAGCAGGCCCATGGGCAGGAATAGGGCTATTGCATGCTACTGAATTCCATTGGCAGAGTAGCACAGGCAGCCCACATGGCTATAGAAGTGCTGGAAACCACTGCTTTATGATTTAGGCAGCATAAAACATCAAGAAGTTTCTTATCCCATCTTAATTTGGGCAAACTGAAAGAAAAAACAACACTGGAATCAGAAATAAGAACGTTAAGACAGATGTTTTATTTCTAGATTGTTTGAAGTGAGGCTGTCTATTTTCAGAACACCAGATGAGACTAAACCTTTTTGCAGGAGGAAACTGAGGCCAAGATTTAACAACATGCTGGCTTGGGCAGCAATACTAACCCAAAAAACTTCTGCTCCCCCTCACAAGGCCCTGTTCCTTTAACAGTACTACTGCCTATCAGCTCAGGTGAACCATGAAATGTATGTGGAGCTACTTTCCAACTTGAATTGACAGAACCCATCCAGTTTAAAAAAACACCCTGGAAGGAAGTCCCTAAGCAGGATCCTTCATCCAATTCACAGTTCAGCACTATAAGCATTTCTCTTCACACAAATAATGTTCTGTTCTGAGTCAGGAACCCCTTTAAGTCAGCAGAGCTGCCAAAGACAGCATATCATCAAACTACAGTATAAAAGACGGTCAGATTACTTATTATTGCAAACATTAATAAATTAGGAAGAAAAAGGGCATCAAAAGGAAAGGTCCATTATGCAGCAAGATCATGCCAGTTTAAAATACGCGTGAGTGTATGACCTAATCCAGAAAGGTTTTGAAAGTAACACTGGTCAGACCATCACTGTAATTCCTGGACTACTACTACTTCTTTTTTAAAGGGGTATTTGGTTTAATGTGGTAGGTAAGAGCCAGTATCAGAGCAGGATAATCCTTGCAACTGGAAAACAGGTTCTCTTTTCTTAAAAGGCAGACTATTAGATAAAACCAACAGTGAGTAAAACGGAAATTCTGAGATCACCTGTGTTATCAAGTAGCTGCTTAAGTAAGGCATCATTTAGCCTGAATCTTTGTTCTGAGGTACCAAGCTCTTATAGATATCTCTTCCTCTCCAATCCTTCTAGATAAGATTAAAGAAGGACACTCCAGAGTTTCTATCCAACGAGCTGGACCCAGCAAACTAGGAACAACATGAATTAATGTCAAAAGTTAGAATGGTAAATATCACACTACTCAAAATTGTTTTCCATACAGAAAATGCTATGCGAAATGCATGAGACCACCATTTTTCCTCATGAGGTCCTACAGAAAGAAGAAAAACTTCATGGGGGTTAAGTAACAGAATGAACGAGGGCTCAGATCTTATGTTCACTTAGCATATAGCTGCAGATGTTTAAGAGCTTACTTCCCCCCTCTCACACACAGACACACTTACTAACATTTGTTAGTACTTCTCTGCAGCTAACCTGACATCCTCTTCAATTTAGCAAAATGGAACAAAATGTGAGAGTACTCCCTGAATGCTTTGATTTAAGTCCTTTGGCAGACCAGTAGTTAAAAAATTTCCATCTTAGTCTGAATCACAATACTTTCTACTAAAGTGGCTGAGGAGAGATCACATTACATGTCACTGACCTGCCAAAAAAAAAAAAATCAATAATCTCCCTGAGAAAAATAAGAGGGAAAGAAGCCACAGTAAACGACTATCTGGGACAAGGTAATGGTTGAAACAGAAGATTTCCCAACCAGGAAAGATGTGCACTTAGGGGTGGAAGCCCATATGATAGTAAACTGTTTTAGAAGACCACTGGTAAAGCAACATGGATAAGAAGAAAAAGGTAGGTTTAGTTTTCTTTCTCAAACCTACCAAAATCTAAAATAATTATCTGTTCAGATAAAGACTGGGTTAGCAAAAAATGGCTGGAAAAGCAGTTGCTCTGGGACTCCTCAAATGAATGTCTATCTTCAGCTTGGCAATTCTGCTTTCATATCATCTTCCTTCTCCTCAACTTTGCCTTTGTAGGCTCTCTCAAGCCTGGAGATCTGCCTCAGTTACAGCACATAGCAGTCAGTCACCAGTGCTGTTCAAACAACGTAATTCTACCTACACTGGCTGTACTGGAATATGAAACCTGATCACTTAAAAGTAAGCTCCTCCAGCTTTTCTTTCTTGGCTGGGAATTTGTAACAACAAACTCGCAGACTGTAGACTCTGCTTTAATAACGTTATGAATGTTTTCTGAGTAAAGACTGCTGCAACATGACATTTTCATTGCTGTTTATCTCAAGTCTCTTTTCGGCAAGTCATCAACTTTTTTCATGACATCTCGCAGCAGTAAAGATTTTGACTCAGGTTCTGTTTTCTGTGTTGCAGAATTTATTTCCAAGTTAGTGCACAATAAATTCACTTTATGAAGAACAATGGTAAGAAATTCGGAAGAATGACACAAACTATGTTCAAATCACACAAAAGCAGTAGATAATATTCAAGGACACATCCTGGGACACAGAGGGAGAAGTTTCAAGGTCACATAAAAGCTAATAGACCTGAAAACTGCAACCTGAAGACTATTTTATTCTGGGGGTACCTCACTGTAAATCCTTAAAGAACAGCAAGAGAAGCAATATGTATAATGCATAATTTTTTCTAAACAATTGAAATTAAAACAAATAATTTTACACAATGTTGCAAAGTATTCAGTGTTTATAATGTTCCCAATATCTTAACTTTAAGAAGTAGCAAACTGCTTAGTCTACAATAAACATACTCAAAGCTGTAACTGGACAACAGTTTACAGGTTTATAGCTGACAAAGTCCCAAGCAAGTTTAAAGGAAACAAGTATTTCCAGCTGTAAATGGTATCTAGACGAACAGAAGTGATTGCAAATCCTGGAAGATAGACTGCTGAAGAGCACTCTCACAGATGCAAAATCAGACATCCTCAAAAGACCATGGCAAAATAAACAGCACTTCAGAATGCAACCTGTGTTTTACCAATACAGGATACACAAGTCTCCAAGAGAAAAGACCCTGCAGCGTTAAGAATGATAATTTCAGTACAGTTTTACAACAGTAATGCCATTAGCACATAAAGGCTAATTTTGTCCAGCCCTACATAAGTACTTGGACTAGCTTTTCTGAACTTAGTACCCTAATTCTGTATAGAAATGCAGTAGCTCCATAGGCAAATTGAAAAGCAGAAAACCACAAAAACTAACTTGCAGATAAGAAAAGGCAATTTAACAGGGTAACTCAGAGCATGTAAGTTTAGTCTTTTGAGATTAAATACTCTTGAAGTAGTCCTCTCCTTTCTTGCACTAAATTTATCGAACGGCGATCTCTGGGAGCCCTGAGAATATGCTGCTGATGGAAAAGTTACATATAAGCAAAACTCCTCTCTCAGAAAAATCAAACAAAAAGTCAGTAAACTTGTAACTGTCAGTATTAATAAATTCATGACACACGTGCACTTTTCATGCAAAGCGTAAAGGGACTTGTAAGTCAAGAAGGCTGAGAACCACTGCCAACAAGGCAGTACAAGACTAGCTTCCTTAAAGCCCCGATAACTCTAGCACATATCCATCTCCCCTCTCTACCATTCACAGTCCAACTCAAGAGAAATTATCACCCTCTGAACTCACGCTGGGGGCCTTACTTTTCCTCAGGTGTGAACTGGCACACATGTTGTGTAAAGTGTACCTTAACAATGTTACAAATGTTTTGAGTAGTATGATAACACTGCTAGGACATGCAATTTCAGTGGCTGTTTATCTCAGGTCTCTTTTCTGCAAGTCACCAACTTTTTCATGACATCTACAAGCAATGTGATGACAAGCTGGCCACATGTCAAAAAACAGGGTGCACACAGAAGCATGGATAGTAGAGCTTGTCTGAAGATGAAACCCTGTCATTCATTCAAAGAACACGGCAAACCGCTTATGATCTATTAAGTGAAAGAGGATCAGAAACTGGAAGAGTGGCTTGAAAGAAACAAGAAGGAACTAAAACAGGAAGCAGCAATGGGAACTGTTCCAGGATGCTGAACATGCCCCCTGGTTTATCTGACAGATTGTAGTGAACACAACTCTAGTGAGCACAATGATGAAATAACCTAAAATGCAAGATATCAGGACAACGGACACATAAAAAATTACATAATGAATGTGTTTTAAATTCATTAGTTACGAAAACTGTTTTCATTAAAAATAATATCTAGTCCTATTTAAATCCATTAAAAAGACAAGTTATGCATTTGCATAGCAAATCCTTCATAAGATATACTTGTTTATAGAACTGTTGGGGAAAAACTGAATGAAGGTTCTGTACAAGCTTATAAACTTACTAAACCCAAATTTTCCTGTAGTGATAACGGGATTTTAACACTGCTTTTAAAACGACGAGGCATATTTCCTGGCACAGCATTCACACTGCTCTTCAGCAAGCTGAGGGACTGTAGAGTTCTCCAAACAAAAGTCCAAGCCAAATGGCCCGGTAAACATGAGCATTCAGGCTCTGCAGGTCTGAGATTCTGCTTCCAGAAACCAACACCTATACTCTGAGGCATGCACAGATGAAGCAATGAGAGCATACTTCTTTAGTGATTCAGAATAATACATGTTACTAGGGAGAGGTTTGAAAATAGTATTACAAACAAACCAAAAGCTCTGCTGTATTCCAGATTGGCAGCTTTTGCTAGTCACAACCTCTTAATAAACACATATACTTAGGCAACAAGCCACAGTTGTGATGGAGGGCAACAGCTGGTTTTTAGATAGCAATTTTAGTAAGATCTTCAGGTAGAGTAAAATTATTAGCTATGCAAGAAGCACCTCCAAATTAATTTTAGATTATTTCTGAAGTGTTAGTGCACTGGTTTTGCATGACTGGCTAGTATACCACCCTACCACCTACAACAGCTCAAATGAACCCCTGAGAACCTCTCCCGCAGCTACAGTCATTGAGATACTAAAGCTTCACATTTCAGTACTGTTAATTACACAAATGCAAGTCCATCTTTCTTTTAGATCTTGCAAAATATTTAAAATCCAAAGATGCTCTGACTCACCTTTAAGTATTACCTTAACCGATTACTTTGCATTCACTAAAAACAAACGTACACACACACAAGCGCGATATATTTTTGTATTTCCTGCTGATATATGCATATACCATTGTAAATACAAGATGGCTCACACCTCTTTTCACTGAGCAATAGGGTACCTCAGACTTAGTCACAGGATTAAAGTATCTAGTGAATAATGGAGTAACAAGCTTCCTTGAGCTGCTGTCATTGCTCATGTACATGAATTCATCCCACTCTAAGTGCAGGATCAGTGAAAGTAACTTACGGCAAATTGATCTTTAAAATGAAAGTGATTACCATCTATATCAAAAGATCTTAAGACTGAAGCTCAGAATCACCTTGGATTTGAATAAACCCAGTACAAAGAAAATAAGAGTTTAAATACATTGGTTCATTACAGGTAAGTTACTACATCCAGAGCAAGACTCATCAGTAATAACCTCCCTTAATTAATGGAAACATCAGATGAAGTTTGTAATACTCCTGTTACAATATCAATCTAATCCTCTTTTACAAGAGTATTACAAGGGAAATACCTACACATGGCTTAAACACTTATTTTTTTTCTGTTCAAAACTAAAATCTTCAGCTTCATTTAAAAGAAACAACTGTTTCAATACTATAAATAATGCTCATCTCATTGATAAGCCACTAAGAGCCACTAACATATTGTAAATACCTAAAGATTTGAAGTAGTAGGCAACCAAAATTTGATTTAAACCACGTACTTATATTGTAAAATTTAAATATGAAAGCTCTGTCCAACATGCATATTCCTCACCGGGTTTTTTCACAGAAATAATTTATAGAACAGATTAACAACATGGTTGATCTTACCATTTCAACTTACCATTCCATTGGAATTATTTATTCCATTCATATTAATTTTAGTTACAAATCTAACTGTAGGAGGTGCTTCTGGATATTTAGGTCCACACTCTACTTTCAGACTGTATATTCTGTTTTCATAGTTTGTCTAGAAAGCAAAGAGACAGACTAATGCATCTTACTGAAAGATGAATATTAATAAATTAAAAAAAAAAAACAAAGCAAAGGCAAGAGGAATAAAGATTAAGAAATATGAAATAATTATAAATCTGTTAATATTACGTACCAGTTGAATGTACCTGGATTACTGATTGATATTCCACTGTTTTGGTTATATTGATTACTTGATGAATATGTATAAATTACACTACTCACTGACTATACCATACAAAGGTTTTAACAGAATACAATTCTTCTTTTCCTTCACATTTTCTATTATCCTTCCTACCCACCTGCATTCCCAAAACAACTTTGGCACAGTAGGGAACTGAGAGAAAATCAATAATCTTTAGGAAAATTACCATTTTCCCCTGTAAAAAATTATCTAACACTGCAAAAAAACTGGAAATGGAGAAAGACGAAGATGCCAATAACCCAACAGTTAAGACACAACCAAGAACAAGATGAAAATAGTATTTGCAAAAAACATATTCTGGAAGTAATTAACACTCCAGAAGATATCTAAAACTTCCATAGCTGAGGATTGCTTGGTTTATTAGAGTATTTATGAACTTTGGACAGTAAAGTGACAGCTAGTTTGCAGAAAACATCACTCCAAAGTGACATGGAACAGATCATTCTAAGTGCAAATATATTTCGAGAAAGTGCAATTAAAATGAATATGGTTCTTTTTTTTTAACCTTGTCAAGTGGGCCACGCACAATAAAAGGTATCAGTGGCTTTGCTGGTCACTGATGCACACGCCTCTGCTCCAAAAGGAAGATAAACCCAGTTTCTACACCTGTCTTTCCACTGGCGTAACAGATACAGCTAACATGAATCAAAAGCAGTAACATGCCTCTCAGCTTTCCAAAAGAACATCTTTAAGCTGTTCTCCATTAGCCAGCTGTTATTCTCTCCAAGTAAAAGTATCAACCACACAGTCAAGTTATCAAATGACAGTCCACTCTGTGGTCAATTAAAAGGCAGATTGGAAATGGGACTACTGAAGCACCCTAACCATGTCCCATAATTTTGAGAAGCCACAGAGACTGAGCAGCAAGTGGGTCAGAAAGAAACAAGGCAAAGCAGGACATCCTTTGTTAGAAAAAAGGTTTTCTATTATTCTTTCCCATTAAAAACTAAAGGCCAAATAAAAGTAATCTTGTCCTGCTACAGGTACCATAGCTGCTACCATCACAAGAAAACACAGTAATAAAAATTATCATTATTCACCCAGATAAAACAATTTCCTTGCCCAGAAAGGGATGCTGTCAGTTATAGTGGAAATAGGCCAAAATATATATATATACTGCTCACAACTCTGAAAAATCCTAAGAACGGCACTCATTCTCATTCCCTTATTCCTATCCAGGTGGCTTCTCAATTTTGCTCAGTTTTAAAAGTCACTGTTTCACTGCAAGCCAAGCATCCCTGGCCAGCTCCCCAAAAAGCCTAAAACTCCATTTTTGGGGGGTCAGATAAATATTTCCTCTAATCCAAAACAAATCTTCCCCTCCTCCCTCCATGTTGGTTTACCTTTCAAACGAAGCAAGAAAAAAACCTGATAAGCAATTTTTGCACAGCTCTAGAGAAGCCACATATGTGAAAAACTTCATGCTGTGGACAGTATTAGCAACTTTCTCTGTGTTCTGCCTAATTGCATACTGTCTGCATAACTCAGCCAATTCCAAAAACACCCATCTTCTACAGACCCTGAAACTGGATACGCGATTCTTCTCAAGGTGCCACCACTGGCTTTCACTTTCTACAACTGCCATGTACTGCAAGTCATTCTATCAGCAAGACTGCATGTCCCCGAAATGGCCCAAAATATTACTTGCATGCACTCCTTCATAAAGAAAATAAAATGACAGCAATATAAAATGACCAGAATTAAAAGTGCATCCCAGCTTGGTTTTGGTTTGGTTTTTTATTTTTATTTTATATTATAACATAAGGGCTCCTAAATAATAATCACTCCCTTCAAAGATGTGTTCGGAATCTACCTTAGGTTGAACCAGAAACCAGTCACAGGCAGTTCTGGAGGCTGCTTGGAGAGTCAGGGAGACACTACTTTATTTAGCTCACATTTGCAAGTTCTTTTCAAAACATGTAAGACTACAAACTTTCTTCAAAATGTATTCAAACACTGTGACTCCACAAAAGCTAGTATCCAAAGCATACCATCATTACACTTATATTTTAAATTGATTCTCTCTCAAATGCACCCAAATCTTAGGAGCTCAGCACAATTATGCAGATGTTCAAAACAGTCTGCTGCAAGTTGCAACAAACTGACTTCCAAAAGGAGCTTGAATTACACTGAATCTAACTCTGCAATTCTGTTACTCTGGAAGACATTATCTTCACTGAGGCCAAGTTCTGGTCTCATTTCTTGTCTTGGATAATTCTTCCAATAAGACCTGTAGCACCGAAGGACACACACGATAGTAACCTCATGGTAGCACTGAAAGACACATGCTAACTTAGCGCTACTTGACACATACTCATTTAAAGTTCTGATTTACACAGTGATCTTTTGTATCATATTTAACTCATGAGAAAGCATGCACAAGTCAAGATGTGTCCATTCATATCTGATGAGGCTGATACTCAAGACATGAGAGATGATTACTTGTCTTGCAGGTTTTATCAGTCTAGATGACATTCTACAGAACTTAAGAGGCCAGAAGGATTTGAACTTTGTGTAAGTATTTTATCTTACTAGAGGTAATTAAAAACTGCTTGGTCTTTAGGCATGATTCAACTGAAATGCATAAACTGCTATACTGAAAGAGTATTTGATAAAACTTGTGAAGTTGAAAATATATTGCCAGTTTACTACAGAATTGAAATTACTAGGCACATATGATAAACTGTAGAAAGACAGTTACCCTGTTTGCTGTACTATTACTGTACACTTATGTGCAGTAATGGTGGAAATACAGACTGAATATATTCCCAACTCAGTAGTAAGTCTCAAACCACAACTGGCTTATACAGACAGCTGAAGAAACATGTAATAGGGGAGGCCAGACTGGAAACACTAAAGTGCCAGGAAGTGATGAATTCTAACGGGAATATACAGTGTTTCTACAACTTCGTACATTGAATTTTAACTAATTCCTTTACAATGTAGAAAAGTAACATTTTTTTTTGCATTTTGTATTGCCTACAAACTTAAGAAAAACATTTGAATTCATCACACTTACCCTCGGTGGCCCAATAATCATTCCTGTCCATCTGGTGAGTGTCATATCTTCATCATCTTCAAGGCCCCAGCTTACTGTACCATCACCTACTCCTTTCTGTCCTTCTTCAAGTTCTTCCAACAAGCGAAAATTACGAGGTACTTTAACTAGAGAAAAGGAAAGAATGTAATTAATACTGCTCACATTAAGGAAAAGGTAAGCAATATCATTGCTGTCATATGTTATGCACTAGCAACTGCTGAATATACTTTCAAAGCCAAACAAGTATTTCCTGCATGAATTTATTTAGCACTCACATTGTTTTGAAGCAACTAACCACATCACTAGAAGCTAGTTACTACCAAGTGATATCAATACAGACTATAAAAGAGAAAATGAGAGCTCTCTTTAGTTTGAGATGGCTTAATTCAGACTGTCTTTCCCAAGCACAGTACTGTTTAGAGCCAGTATGTTTCAAAATCAATTCACTGTCTGTCAAGTTCTACTCAACTAGAATACACATAAAATTGGTATAGCAAATTCCTTCCAAAAATAATTAAAGAATGCAACATTTAACACAAATTATCTCAATAAATGTAAACTGTAAGACTGAAACATTTTCACTTGATTTCATTTGATTTAAAAAAACCACTCTAATATCTGAAAACAAATTAAAAATCAAGTCTTTTTTAATCTAGCGATTATTATTCCCACTTAACAGAGAAAAAAAAATAAGAAGCACAGAAACACTGATTAAGTTGTTAGAGATAATGACATATTCACAACAGCATATGAAGATGTACTGCTTCTGAAGAGAGTCAAGTAATATTCACTTACTGAACCATAATTACTGGATTTTGATTATTATACACGAAAACAGACAGATATTGATAGGTATTAAACAAGTGGATGCTTAACTGCTTTACATCACAGAAGCTAAAATGGTATTTCAGCACTGATGAAATACTCAGGGAACAAAGCTAATTAAAATTAACACTTGTGCATGCAATCATGGTATGCTTTTATTTTAAAATAGAATATGCAGAATGATGTATGTAGTAGCAATATTACAATACAATAAAACTTCTAATTTTCTTACAACTGCTTATAGCTATATATTTTTTCTTATAGCTACTTACAGCTATAGTGTTTTTCATGATTTTTAGTAGAGATCCTTTCTTGTACTGGAAGAATCCAGGTACTCTATAAAACTAAAACTCTAAGACTGGGTGCATACAAAGTTGTTAGCAAGGAATATACATAGTATGCAAGTTAAAAAAGATGGAGATCAATGAAAGCTGTTTTTCATATCAGTTTAGTCACTGGAATTTCAGGTTTTACATTACCCTAGTCTGTATTCCAAGCGGTCTCTATGCAAAAAATTAAGACCAATAGCATACAATATGATTATTTAGTCAATACATATGCACATGGACCAGTATAGATAAACATACCCTTCAGCAACTATTCCAACAGCTTATCTTGCATAACTACAGTTTCTCTTAAACTTTTTTTTTTTTAAATAACACAGAGTAGGGAGAGGCTCCTAAAAATTGCAGAAACAACTGTCTCCAAGTTCTCCAAATTCCCAGGGAAAAGCATTAAGAGCATAGTATCAGGACAGTGCAAGGAAATTAAATCACTCATGCACGGCCTCACCTTCCTTCCTGCTTTGGTATTGCCACTCACCTGAGCCCATAATGAGCTACTTCAGCTTGCTAACTGAGCAGAAAATTATACGTTTTGGTTAGTCTCCTGACAGCTTAACAAACCAGCCCAGCTCACACAGAGATCTGACAAGTACTAGCATGAAAGTGCAGCCATGGCAGCAAAAACTCAGATAACCTTGATGTAAAAATGTTTTAATGGAGTTAAACTACCCTGGAAGCTTATTTTCACAGATAAGAGTTCACATACGATTACCTGAAAGTACTAGCACAATGCATCAAGGAGCAGATCATTTCTCAATACTTTAGCACAGATCCTTTTAAAAAGCTTCATTGAAATTCATTTGCCCGTTCCTCTCGTCCCATCCTGACTTGTTATTAACATTAGATCGTACATTTACATATCTAATTCAGACTAGGGATGGGAACTGACAATCATGCTTCTATCACATTACAGAGCACAACGTTTTTACTTTTGTTCCAGATTCATACATGCTCTGGAATGGAGTCTGCCAGTAAAAGGCTAACAGTAATCTTTAAAAAAAAATTTGAAAAGATTAAACCAGGAAGATAAACTTCTACTAAACTTCTTGGTTTGCATTACATGACTGATTAGCTTCTGCGTGGTACGTGGAACCTCAAACACCCCCCCCCCCCCAAAACCCATGTACTTTAGCATCCAATTATTATCTTAGACTTCTCCAGTGGCTTAAATCCACCATTTCTCAGAATTCTTGCTCTGACTGCAGAACTTCTGATTTATAATTTACCTCTTTAAAAAGCACATAAAAGATGGTAGCAAACAGACTTTAAGTTTATTTCTGATCAATCACCTTTCAGTGCAGCTGAGTTGACTCAGAAGACATTCCATGCCTTCTCCCAAAACTCTGTTGCTCTTGCACTAACCAGGCTCCTCTTATTAGTCAAACTGGCACACTAATTTAGCAAAAAGCTGTTTTTCCTCTAGGCAAAAATCAAATCCAACCAGTTAATCAACTGAATTGACTCAGGAAGAATGATCAACAAATGCCAGAGCTGACTGCTGTGTCTTTCAGTGCTGTCCTTTGCAAAACCATGGGTGTGGGGATGAGGGAGCCTTTTGTGGCAAAAAGCCATTGGACTGGCTCAGTTGTATCATAAAATTGTACTCAACACACAAAACTGTAGAAGACAACAGTTACTAGAAAATAACAACCCCTTATGACTGATTGTCCCATGTTCATCACATCTTTTCCACTACGTTGTCTGTGCTCACTAGTTCCCCTAACTGTCCAAGGGGAGCAGTGAAGGACTTGGGAAATCTCCAGAACATCTCCAGAAAATAATTTAGATCTGCTCTGGAAAGAGACAAAAACATCTGACAGAAAAGTGCCGGGTTCCCTACACTAACATTTGTATCAGTGCTAGAACTAGGTAGCAAAATACTGCTCTGAAGTTAAAAATAAGAATCAAAACACCTAGTGTTTGAAAACAAACAAACAAAATCAAACAAATAAAACCCCCACACCACCCTACTGAGATTCCAACCCATTAAAAAACTCCCAGAAAAAAAAATGTTCATTCTCAACTAAAACTGGACCAAAGATACATTCAAACAGGTTCAGAAGGTTACATAGTCCTAAAACATTTGGGTTTGGGACACCAGAAATGATTGTATAAATTAAGGTAAAACCACTATTTCATAAGAGCACTTCTATATTTAAGGTATTTAGTTCACTTCCACAAACATATTCTATACTTTTATTTATGAGTTCATAGGAAACGCACAAGATCTTTCTTTTTATGCAATTCTATATTTAAGATTTGGACAACAACCTCTCCCACCCTATTTCCAAAGAGATACCCTGATTTGTCAACTGACATCAGAGGGGCAGAGCAACAAGCCGGGCACATCTTAATTAGAAATGTCTACTAGAGCTTTTTACAACAAAGGATTACCAGGTCACTATTTCCTAGCTTAAAAAACAACAACAACCCCCCCTTACTAAACTGCCTCTATATCCCTGGCATATATTATTAATGTTTTATCCTCAATACTTCAAACTTCAATTGAAGTCACTACTGAATGTTTTATTAGAAAACCATTGTTGACAGATTTCTGAAAAGTGACATGGATTACTTTAAAAATTAACACAGTGGGTTAAAAAAAACACAAAACCTTACCTTTGTAATTACAGTCTTAGAAACTACCAACAAAATGAACTGGAATTAAATGCTAATGCTGTCCTGAGCATCCACTCGTGCATTTGCGCACACTATTGCACTCTACATGTTTTCTTTGGTCATGCTATAACTTTTACATAATACAAATCTACCTAGCTTGAACAGAACACATGTACCTTCTTGGTACAGATGGTGCCTTCTTTCCAGTAAAACAACAGCAAGAACTACTATCTAGAATATCAGGTAATGATGGTCTGGATCTTTTGGAAATCAAGTTTGCTCCTAGTATAAAGTAAAAAATTCTTGGTTTTCTCACTATTTCACATATTCCAGAGGGCACAATTGTATGTTAATGATGCATATGCAACTTGGAGTTTTGTCTCTAATCCAGACAATACAATTCATCAAATATTTGCTAAAAACTTTGAAATATTCCTTGACAGAATCTGAGTATGAATCAGTATTCCATTTACAGAATTTGGACAATGAAACAACATCCTTCTGTCCTAGTTTGCAGCTCATCAGCAACAGGAAATTACAGAAACCACCCCCATTCTTCAGCTGACTACCAGACCTCAGGTGTACCTTCTGGAACAAGCAGTGGCAATTGAAGAGAGAAATGTCTCTAGCCTTTCACCACCATGGGCCTGCCAGATATTGTTGTCCCCAACTCCACTTGCTGATGGGACCACTAACCGGCTTTAGACAAGTGCAGACAGGTTGTTTTTACTCCCTGTAACAGACATCCCTCAGCTAAAACCTCTCCCTCCCAAGTGAAGGGGATTAAAGCAGTCATGCGATTTTATCACTGGCAGAGCTGTAGGAGTGGTACACTCCACTGAGTAGGCTGTGATTAAAGGCTAGGTACAGGAATGCATCCAGCTATTTGCAGTGATGGACTAAGGCTCTCCATGTGAAAATACAGCTGGGTTCATCAAGATTAGAAAACAAAACAAAAGCAACCAGCCCCCAACCTCTTTTCAGTTTATCTGTAAAGCTTACCTCGCTAGGGATTTTACTGACAAATACCTCCTGACCCCCCAAAATGGTACACAGGAACTGTCAAACAGTATTTACCAAGTTTTCACAAAGAGTTGAGGTAAACATATTTCACTTAAACAAACAAACAAAACAAACAACACCCACTCATGCTTACATATATCAATAGTTTTTAAGTTTAATCATGAAACTGGACTACAGAAACTGGTTATCTATTGGAAATCCGTAAAATTAACAGTGAATTTAAAACCTTGGAACAATGAGAAAAGAATAAAAGCAGAATCAGTAACTAAAGACTTAAATTAAGCAGGAGGGTCTACTTTCATACATATGGAGCTACCTCAGTCATCACATTCTAAACCACCAAATTAATAGAAGCAAGAAGTATACTATCCCACAGGACAAGTTAGAAAAGAAGTAACAGCTATGCTTTTATCCAGAATCTGCGTAACCTGAAAAAAAAAATCAGGGGAAAAAAAAAAAAAGGAATCTTCAGTATCCTTTAGTAGGACCAACAACTTTCACTGGAGCAATAAAGGGGAATTGCCTGGATGGACCTGCTCTTGCTAGTATGTCAAGACACAGTTCCACGGCTGGTAATGCCAGATCACCCACTAGTACAGAGATTTAATCAGCATGAAGACAGAATACATAATTGCACTTATGTCAAACTTGACAGAGCACACGGGGTACACTAAATCACATTTTTAAACAGTTCACATGGACACACTCCTTCAAATACAGCTGGGAGTCCCAAGCTCCCTGCACATCAAATGATTCTTTGCCATGTAACAGGCAAGAGTGGGATAACCTACACTCTACTCGTCTCCCTGCCATTTATAAAAGGGAGCCATAACCCTAATTCTTCATAGATTGGCTCAGAGCCTAAAGCGTGAGGTTTTCTGTCATATCCACAACTATTTTTTAATAATAATTGTATATTACAATATCCATACCAGCATTGTTTCTCTCAAAATCTTAGCTCTTGGCATCAATCATTCCTGAAAGTTACATCCATACCAGAAGTCTTTTTCTAGGATACTGTCAGGGATGCTGGGTTTTGTGATTGAGATAGCTATGTCAGGAAAAGCCTGTAGCATAAACAATTTTGAATGTATGAGTTATCTTTTGCCCATTGACTTCCAGCTAATGGAAACTGAAAAAGTATGTATAGCTTGGTAACAAAAACTCTCAAACCCCATTTAACAGTTTCAGACTGGCAGAAAAATAAGTATTTTTTAAGGACAGGGAAGGGGGGAGGGATGTCAGCCTTGCAAATTCTAAGCCATAATACAATTTCTCCTGGGGTAGGGAGGGGAAGTAATAAAAAATTCCAAAGAGAAACACATAGAAAATAACAGGCTCCTTTCAGCCTGAATAATTCAGAAGTCATCTCGCCCTGGAGAAAATAAAGCAAGAAACTGAAATACTGTACTAACACCACCACCACACCACACACCCACAGTGGGCAATACACAAAAAAGAGAGGAAAGAGGGCTAGGGCATATAACATGCTAACATATTCTATTCTGGCTGCAAAAAATATTCCTGTGGAATTAAATTTTTGGAAGACACTCTTCTCTGAAAATCCTATTTTTTTAAAAACATGATCTATATTTTTGTTTGCCAGTTACCCTGCTCACATCACATACTCTTTTGCCTAGTAAAATATTCTGTGAAAACACACACAAAAAATGGTTGACTTACTATCAGGAATCTACTATCAGGTTATGCAGTACCAGATTTACTGTAATTACATCATAACTATCTGACGTTGATCACAGTAACCTGGCTTCAAAAACCAAAAGTATTTCTAGTAGCTTGCCTATTAACGAAGTTGGACATGGGAGTTTCGTCTACAAAAGAACACCATCACCACCATTAGTAGTGGAATGCAGCAATTCAATACTGAACTTTTTGTTTGTTTGTTTTAAATCAAGAACATTACTACACACATAGTAAAAGCACTGTTCCCAATAACCAAGAGAACAACATGATTCTTGTTCAAGGCAAATAGACATTTTCAGTGAAAAGCAATACATATTTTTCCATGAACTACGAAAGCATCCAGTTGCTGCTGCGGAACTCAATCTGTGAATCAACCCAACGATGCACTACCGAATGGACAGTGAGCCTGTGCTGAGAAAACTGTACCTTCATTAAATGGGATTGATACATCTTGATATTTGTTAACTGAAACTTCTGCTTTCTTAGAATTATGGGTATATTTGACTTCTGTGAACTGCTTTCCAACCAAGTTTCGATATATTTCAGTAAAATTCAAATTCATAATTCTATCAGTAGTATTCATAAAGCTACATTTACTCTACACTATTTTTCTCTACTTTCCTTCAGCAAGTATGTCCCAAAGCAATGAAATTTGGGCAATAGAGTATTCTGCATTAACAGTTTTGAGTTTAAACTGGGAAAGTACTATATTATCTTAAATGGTGAAATGAAGGTATTTCGCAGCAGTATGTTGCCCGTACACATTGATCAGGTTGGTGAATAAGGTACTAAGCAATTCTAGCAGGTATGGATGAAATATCCATACCGTGCAAGTATATCTTCCACAGGAACATTCCAGTCATCACTGATTCCGTCACATAAAACCAAACAGATGCATTTCTGTCAATGATAACAGAATACAGGAGGACTTTAATAAAGCCATTCAGTACAGATACATGACATAAAATGACAGCAGATAACAGAGACCCCAGAGCACTCTGTGTTTCCAAAATCAATCATGGGCAACCCCTCAAAACCAAAAGTGATCTTGAATGCTTTCTTCTCCATTTTGCTAGTGTCTAAAGTATGCATTGTGTCAGATCAATTGAACAGTGCCTTGTCATTACTGTCTGCAACTGGCAAAGCTGTAAGCAACAGCAGTTTAGATCTGCAGACTCATGAAGACTAACCTAACTAAGCTTAACTGTGGAAAATTTCTAGGAATGAGTTCAAGCAGAAAAATAAGTCTGACATAATCAGGTAAAAATCCACTTCCATGTAAAATGAAATTATTCATCCCAAAAAACCAATCAAACAAAACAAGATCACTAACTTTAGGAATTAATAAGGAAAGAGATGAGTAGCAGGCAAGTTTTCACAGCTCAAGTAAATAGATGTACATCAATGAATGCATATAGAGCAAATGGCCATTTATTCAATGTGTTCAATTTTTATCATATTTTAGAGCTAGTTTTGCTACAATCCTAAAAAATTAGAAAAGGCCTATCTCGCAAGAATTAAAGGAATCGTCTGTACTCAGGAGAGCTGGTAAGAACTGAATGGGCTATTCTGCTTCTTTGCAGAACTAAAATTAGACATATATATATTTATATAAAACATGATGTATTTGACTATGTAGGAGCTCTGTAACTAGTTAACTTCTTTTGCCTTTTAGAGTATTTAAAATTAAAAAAAAATACTTGGAAGCACACAGGTTGGAAGACTTCAAGGAGGA
This sequence comes from Aquila spilogaster, assembly GCA_024606505.1. Taxonomy (NCBI): domain Eukaryota; kingdom Metazoa; phylum Chordata; class Aves; order Accipitriformes; family Accipitridae; genus Aquila; species Aquila spilogaster. Next base: position 18,487 of record JANHGO010001983.1, read on the forward strand.
GGTGCAATTCTATGAACTACATTGAAGTTAAACTATGCATTTCATCAGTTTTGGGGTTTTGTTTTTTTCTTATGAAGATATGTCTCTTGCTGAGGAACGTTTCCCAGCAGAAGCCAAGGAACAGTCACAGCAGTGTGAAAGTTACAAACCTTCAGCATAAAACCTACCTTTTGGTTAAAGCTAACTAAAGTAATTTTCCTTTTCAGAATTACATTGGTGATAATTTCTATTTATTTCACTTAAGTGAAACCTTACATTTGTTGGTATCTTAACAGACACAGTTCAGAACTAAAGTTAGGCTGCATGAAAACAACTTCCATAAGAATTTCCTTCATATTTGAGTCTACCCACAGTCATAAACATACTACATATAGCTTATATTAAGAAGGCAGCTAATGACAATCTATGTTAATACAGCAGAAGCCTTGGTCATTTATTGCAATACAGCATTCCTGTTTTGGCTGAGGGGAAATGGTCTGGAGGGGTACAGGGGTATTTATATCTTTAAGGTAGGGCACAAACACTAGAGTTTAAAAAAAACAGTAATTTTATTGAAGACAGAACATAGCTTTACAGAAGCAGATTTTTTCCCCCTTACTTTCAATTTCATTATGCATATTCATAACATTAAGACACTGTCAGTTATCTACTAGCAATAATATTCAAAAATGATAAAATCTAAACAGAATGATACTTGCATATTGACCTGTTTTTTCAGCAGTAGTTCTAATTGCACTGTGGTAAAATTTGTATTTAATACAACTTAAGCTGCTCCATCTCATACTTTGGGTTCCTGCCAAATACAGCACAACAGGTCTTCAAAGGAAAACCGAACTTACTTTTTACTTGCACATTTAGGGGCAGGCAGACTACTAACTCGGAAAAGAAAGGCCGTAAGAACAAGTATGGTCCACTACCTGTCAGCTCCCACTTTCAAGGCTGAGCCCACCTCAGAAGCATTTGGTGGTATCCATTCTCTCATTTACCCTTCACATACATCTTACCAGCTGCACTCACAAAACAGAGAACATAGTATATGGTGATGGACAGCGTCACAAGGAAGGAGAGGTGGTAATACCAGTTTGCTTTACAATGCCCCAGTTTACATTTAATTTAAAAAAAAAAAAAAAAGTGTATTTAGACACCAGAAAATCACAATAAAGCTTTCAATATATGAACAGTATTAAAATTTGTTTAGTTTGGGGGGTGGGAAGGGAAGAAATTAATTTCTATAGATCTAGGCATTAGTAGTTGGGATGTCATAAACATATCTGATTTAAAAACATACATTAAAATGGCTTAAACCACAAATCTTGATGCTGGAGTGAGAGATCTCTAAGACTAAAAAAAGTGACATCAGTTTATTCAATGTGTTTCAGTTGCTGTTGGTTTCACTGTAAGAATGACAAGACCTTGAACTTGACTTCTCCAGCAGAGTGAGCATTCCAAATGTATAACTTCATAGAAAAAAGTCTGTGCAATTTTAGGTTTTATTAATTATGTTTTTAAGTGTGAGAAATTACTAGCAGAACAAATAGCTCCATTATTAAGGCATCTTCACCTAAGTTCTCCCTTCTTTTCTCTTATCCTGCCTCTTAGGTAACCAGAAAGAAGTGAGCTAACTGCTCCTAGTAATTCTGAGTTCTACCAACTCTGTTCCATAATTCATCAGATTATGTACTGAAGGCAGCCTTGTGGACAGGACTCTTTCTGTGATGGTCAACATCCTCCAGGAAAATATTGTATCTGTTTAGTTTTTATTCACTTCTAACCACGCTCATGGCCACTCCTCTCTCCCCTCCTTCCCTGCTCCCCACTGTCACCCGATTCACCTTACTCACCTTTCTCAGAAGAGCAGCAGAGGGATATGTGGCTGCCTTTAATTATCTGATTCATGAGAGCTGCTCCACCCTCTGACCAGCATCCCATGGACAAGCCATTTCCCACAAATCCCAGCAAATTTTTCCCATTCTGCACCATCTTACCAAGGTTCATGCCTCACCGAAAACGTCCATTCCCCATCTCCTGCAGTCCAACTTCCAAATGCCCTCTTCACTCTCCTCATTTTTTATGTAGCAACAATACCGTAAACATCCTAAAGTTGTACAAGGTACAACAGTAACAAAGTGTAAGAGCAGTCATATGTATGTCAGTTACATCAGTGAGCAGAAGCACACAGAGTACTTTAAGACTGGATACCCACAGAACATAGTCCAGATCTGAGATAAACTCCAACTGGACTCAACTTTGTTAGCAAGGATGCAACAACAGTTGCAGTTTGTTTCACTCCATCTTTGCATTTTCATGCAAATACGATCATCTTGAGTACAGCTGCTGGCACAGAATTACTAATGGTACTCATATAAATTGCACTAATGAAGAAGCTTGCTCCACTACAGATACAAAAGTTGTTAGACTACAAAACAGTGAAGGCATAAGCAAGCTCTTAGCAAAAAAAACCCCAAAACCTTGAAAAGCTCCCACACAAGTTTTAAGTAATTAAAATACCTCATCCAAAAACACTCAAAAAGTAGTTATCACACCAATAGAAAACTATAGTATAAAAAACACTAACCTAGATTGCAGTCCCAAAAGAAAATTGGTGTAAATTGCTTAAAACTAATTTTACAAATTTGCACCAATATTAATGGCATAGATATAATATAGACTGATAAATTTAAGTGCAAGTTTTTTGTTATAAACAAGAGCACTGTTAACTCAGACTTTAGTTATGTCAGACACTGAATGTCCAGTTGTGTCTAACAATAAGAAAAACTGTACAGGAATTAAACAGTTAAGTCAGTAAATAGCTCATCAATTGACACCCAAGCTGTTTTGGTGAAGGCTGACTACGATTTAAAGGTTAACTCTTTATAGGGAACCACTGAGTGAAACACAGATGAGATTAAATGGTTCAACTATCTTCCCATATGTTTTAGTACATGAAATGATAGATTATGAAAAATGACACGTCATGATGCTTAGCAAATTGAGAATTTTATTACTATTTCAATTTTGTACAAAACAATGCAAGGCAGGAAGCCAGTACAGAGCGTTTAGAAAAGATACCCGTCACTTCAAAAACCACCAGCAATATTGTGATGTAACAGTTTAAGGAATCAAGATTTTATCAGACAAAGAAATCTTTCCAATTTCTCTCCTCAGAAGCTAAAAAAAGACTCCAAACTTGTTTAGTACAAATTAACCCCACTATTAAAAACATAAAGCTATATAAAGGCAAAAAAGGCTAAAGGAAAGGTATAATGGCATATAGGCTCAATTTTTAAAAGTCTCGTTTTAAAGCTGAGACTGTGCTGGCAGAGAGGAAAAAGCATTTAAAATACATACTTTTTAAGCTATCTTTTAAAGTATGACAACATTAAAAAAAATTTCAGATAAAGGGACGGGAGGAGTGGGACACTAGAAAAACCCATCAGAGCCCAATATCTCGTCATGAAATAAATGGCTTTCACAGGGTCCACTTTAATAAATAGTAAGAATACAATGTGTGACCCAGATAACAAGAGTAGCATCAAGGATTTAGTTTAGCAAAGCTGTAAAGCTGTCTAAAACGGGTTACAAGTCATTGATTAGCAAACAGTTGTTCTAAGACTCCTATGAAGGTCCTTTCCAACATGACTCAGCACCCACCCACAGTCGAAAACATAAAGATCTTTTATCTATGTAAAACAAATAATGTTATCCATTGTTATTCTTTCAGTTATATGCATAGGCATACACAAACGCATATAATCAGCAAATGTACTCGCCACCACATATTTAGTAACAAGAACTGCCATTGAATTATTTTTTCTACATTATTTTTGTGACAGTCATATTTCAGCCTGCTATTTTCTTTATGCCATGGTACTCAAAAGTTCAAATTATTTAATATTTACATGATTACATATTCCACTTCAGTGAGAAGAAAGCAAGCTTACAATTTCTTCCTTGAAAAAGTTCTAAGTTATATGAAAAAAACTGGGCATTTTACTAAGACTACATTGGTATCCTCAGTAAAGGACACTATTTTTACATGTACTGGGAAAAATGGTTTTGATTTACTCAAGCAAATTGCAAAGGCACTTAACTATCCAGTTACAAATAGTCACAAGGGCAATGAAAGGAGGCGATTTTTTTTTCTTTGTGCAGTTTAAATATGTCTAATGCAACAATTTTTTTAAAAGGGGATACTGAGTCTATCTAGATGTTAGACGTAATTTTTCTGATGATTTTTTTTAAATCTAGTTGAAGCTTCTCATCCTTCTGAAATAAAGAATTAATTTAGAGCTCTGAAATTCTAAGTGATGAAGCTTTCATTTGTTCCAAAATGCTAACTAGAAATGATTTAGAGTCATGTACTTAAAGCTCCACGCATTTTTGTAAAGGCTGTAAAACAGAAGCTCATGTTATTCAGAACCAGTCTGACAGCTTCACAGTCACAAGTTTTTGCACTGATGTACTGATTTTATTCAAAATATTGTTCAAATTATATCTCATTAGTGTCTTCCAAATGACAAATACAAAGAAAAACACTCTTTTGGGCAGGATAGCATATAGCAAAATCCTTCTCAGTACAGCTTAAATCAAGACTATTTTGAACTCTTTCCCCATAGCACCTTCTTGTCTTTCCACAATCTGTGCTGAGGCTCCCACAGGCTAGTTTGAGACAGCAAGGCAACAAAACCTAACTGACATGAGTAGCTGAAATTGATCTAGTACTTTACATAAAGTTTTGGTCAGGATGAAGTACAAGCTATAGTCTAGGAAAAAACATGTAAGAGTAGGCATAGAGAGGAGGAAGGGTCTGTCAACAAAATGAGCCTGAACAGTTTCACAGCATGTACTTAACACTGCCTTTGGAAAAATCTTCCATAAGGCAAAACACAAACACTAACAAATATGCATGTAATTCAACTCCACCAAGTATTCATAAGACTTGGAAATCTAATACTCACACATGAGAAGCTTTCTCATCTGTACTTAGATTTACAGTATGGACCATCTGCCTCCAACTGCTGAAAGGCATATCTTCCTGAAACTGTGTGTGTTGTATCTTCATCCTGGCTAAAATTTTCCAGGATTGTACAGTATAGTTTGGATAATGGGCTTTAATACTATGCCTGATAACATCCTTGAATTTCAAACAAACTCTTAAATAAATAGAAGATTACGAAGTAGGCCCCTTTTTTATCTTAGAAGATGTTCAGCCTGTGAGCATACTCTTACACAGCTACTGTGGCAGAAAGACGTTAAGTTGGGGCTTGTATTTAAAGGCAGAGTTGTAAAATACCAGCAACAAAGACAGGAAAAAGGTACGGGCAAAGCTCCGAGAAGAAATAGAGTATCTTGCCTATATATGCCACAAAGTTGGAAAGAACTGATGGTCTATATATAGTTTAAAAGTCGTTTGTAAGCTACATTGTTCTCAACCCAACTGAAGCACATCTGAATTATTTGCGGCTTGCCAAGATGTTTTTAAGCAGGCAGAACAATCACAGTTGCAATTCCTTGTGCCTAGGACAGGATGAAAAAATGCCCCACACAGAGTGCTTGCTGCCTCGCAGAATACAATATTTTACTTCTTTTGTTTTGTCTGATTACTTGCAGCTTCAAGAAGTCTGTGCTTACAGAGCTAACATTATAAATACAAAGAACAAAATTTGAGGACTGTAAAATTCTAAACAGCTTTTAAACTGCCTTCTTGGACAGGTTCTGGATAAGTGAACAATGTGATGGAGGCATAATAGAGAAAAAGGGTGGAAGTAATACATCCTTGAAGGTAAAATATACTAGATAAAAAAATAGACAACTATTTCCTCCACAAGGAAAAAAAAAAAAAAAAAAAGAGGGAAGAAACAGGCATCAAACAAGTCAGAGGAAAAGAGAACCCTACCTACCTGTGCAGAGTTTAATACACAAGTTTTCTAGATACAAAGCTTAAATTATACCATCTCCTGTATGGAAAAAATAGTCTTTAAAAAATTACTTCTACCTCCCACTTATGAATAAATTCCTTTAGTACTCCCCTGAGTGGCATTTAATATCTAGGAGTCTCCACACAGGGTATGGTGATCCATCAATCTCTATCCCACTAAGCAGAGAACAGAGAGACATCAGCTTGATTTGGAATGGGTAAGAGTTGCAAAGGATTTAAGGGAAAGTATTACAAAACGCTATCTCACATTATGGAATCTTTTTCAATGGAGGATTTTAGGAAAAAAAAGCTTTAAAGACAAAACAAAAGCAACAACAAAAACCCCAATCACCAGGTAAGATACAGTCAGTCCTTGCTTCACAGCTTAGGGATTTAGACTGAATGCACTCAAGACCACTTCCAGCCCTTCATTTTTAATACCAGTTTCCTTACAACTGCAGTCATGCACACTTAGAACTGCTTTCACCACGACTAAATGTTTGCAAATAGAAGTAAAAACCAAAGTTAAGAAAACAAGGCACTGACATTGAGCATTGTGCCATTTCTTTTCAAAGAATCGATCATATATAAATTCAAAGGGAAATATATTTTTGCATGGGCAACGTAAGTCACACAAAGAAGCCAATTCATTCTTAAAGGTTAGAATATCTAGAAATCAGAAGTATGGATTTTACAGAAAAAAAATACTTGTTTGGGATCTAGCTGTGCTCCTTCAAAGACATTAAGCACACTTTCAAAAAAGGTTGCTTGTGACTACATATTAAATCAGGAATATCACATATAATTGCTGACTGTAGATCAGTCAATTTTTTTCCCTGAGTGCAGAGTTTCAGCAAACCGAGGGGAATTTTCATTAACTTAGGCCTATTCACCCTCTCCCAAGCTACTGAAGATCTCAATTGAAGAGGAAGTAGACAAAAGCTTTAGCAGCCCATGGTTGGAGCACAGTATTAGACACAGCTGCTTTAATTCTCATCTTTTCACTCATAAATTCTAATCACTTAGTGAAGTGATCACTGCTTTTAGGGAACATCCACATTTTAGATAGATATATCTATACTCTATACACATAAGGTAATTTTAAGTAAAACCCAAATTATGGAACTGCAGAAATTAACTCCTGAATTAACTCCTGAATTAACTCCTTTTAATGATGTTATTGACCTACTTCTTTTTCTCAAGTTACACAAGAGATTTTAAATGGCATGCTTTGGTAAACTATTTCTCTTAACCTGAAACTATGTTTAATTACATCTTCTGCTCTGTATTTTCAAAGAGATTAATAGAATGAATCTCCAGCTAACCAATATGAAATTGGCTGATTATACCAACAACAGTTGTTCTCCTCTTTACAAAATTGACTTGTTTTTCCCCAGACCTCCAGCAGTACCCACACAAACAACCTAGCTCCCACTTCAAGCAGAAGGAGTTGCAATATCAGAAGATCAATCAAACTGCAGGTTACAAATGTCCATTTCTAGGACATGCAATACCTACACGTAAAATTAGTCAATAAAGGTGATTTTAGAAAGCAGGTAAGATAGTTACTCGACAACAACACAACGCTGACTAACACAGTTTCCTTTGCACACATTAAAGACCAGCTATTTTCAAACTAAATTACCTGTTGTTAAAGGCATATAACTTTTTTATGTGATTGTTCAAAGAACTAATGAGCCCAGGAAAGGAATTTCTGGGATAAAACTAAGACAGTTGACCTTAGTAAAAGTTTTGCTGTTGACTTCCTTGGGGCTAGAATTTCATTCCTGGACTTCATGCAACCAAAACATTCATTTTTTTCTGAAATAAATAAGGATTAGGTTGAACTTTATAGCAAGAGCAGATTAAATTCACAGAGCTAGGTAGAGTTAAATCTTACGTTTATAGCAAATCATTCCCTTCCCTCCTCCACAAATGAGTATATCACAGCTTCCTGGCAAGAGCAGTTCTTCTGGGTGAAGTCTTAAAAATCTAAATTTCTGCATAATATGTGGAAAGAACAAAACAAACACCCCTCCTCCCCCGCCCAAATCTATGCATATACCAATAAAAAGCCAACAGTATTTTCTCCACAGGAATAAGTATTTTGCTTTAGAAGCCCTGACTAATTTTCCCAGCCGTTCTGTTGATGATTCTGTCTGCTCGCTTCATTTTACTAGAATGATTTCATTTCTTGAACAATGCATACATGCAGTACTAGCACTTTACACTGTTTGGAGCAGATACATGTATAAATAGTTTTTTACATCTCCCACTTTTTTTGAACTTTAGGTGTGGCTATATTTCTGAGACAACCACACTGAGTAAGTGTATACAGGAGATTTTAAAATATCACATGTAAGACTGTGAAGAGCATTTATAGTAGTAAAACTAAGAAAGTTTAGTCAAAAAATACTTCTTCTTATAGAGTTGAATGTTCTGCAGGAATAAAATAGCTTTTTTTACAAATTTTTAGTAACTGATATTCTACACTAGCCAGACTGAATGGACTGTGATGCCAAATGCCAGTACTCAATGCACATGACCTAAACCAACTTTACTTCCTGTGCATTATATGAAATCCCAGCCCAGAGCCCAGATATAAGCTGAAGTCTTTGGGATTTGCTGCATAATAAAACTAATAATAAAATCCTTTTAAACTGAGACACCAAGTCAATAAATTTTAACAAAATAAAATGCAGTAATCCACACCAAATAAATACTTAAGTTTCTCTAATACATCTAGTCTAGCTCAGTTTATCATAGGCAATAATGTATCTTTTTGGACTGCTCTTTCACAGAGTTGCAAGAGTTGCTCTATGCCCCAATTTGTTGCAACCTTACCAAATTCCACTTTGTAAATCCCACATCCCTGAAGTCACATTACCAAATGGAACGGACTCTCCTACTCCAAAAAATCTGCCCAAGTGCTCTTCACAAAATAAACAGTAAGGTACCAAGATCAGTTTCAATACACAGAAGTTTATTCTGTTTTGTTATAGTCTCAATCGCTCAATGATCCAGTGGATTGGGAGCAGAAGTATAAATTAGTGGCCAACGTTCACCCTAGACTGACCACTGAGGTCAATTCACTCCTCTGTCCTGAGCTCTGTCAATCCCACTTATAAAGTCTCAGGGGTGAGAGGAGGGGAAATGAGGCCGTGAAGGCTTCACCTTTTTGTACTGGGGAAAGGTCTTTTTGTATTTCAAGGCTCTCATGAAATGAAACTGAGACAGTATAATTGTGCTGCTTAAACTTCTGCATTTAGTACTTGAAGCAACATTCTTGTCCTTCTCTTTACCTCCACCCTCCACAATATTCTGCCGTGCAAACGCTCAACACATGCTATACTTGTTACTGATACGGGGCTCCTGAGATGACTTGCAGCTCTTTGCCCTTCCACTTGCCTACGAGAAAGCCCCTCTGGCTCCAATGGCTGTCTAGTGAAAGACAGCAAGATGCTTCACTCCTCTTCCCCACCATGCTGCAGTCACCATCAAACTGAAGTACCTTTGCCCTAAAGCACAACACAGGTCTGACCCCTCTTTCCTTGCATCAAGAGGAGAAAGAGACAATCCTTTATTTTAGGTACTACTATACCACGACTTCTGTACTCACTAGATGGTACACTGGTACAAATCTTTAGTACAAATCTCTTCCCTCCAGCATTTTTACCAGGCTAGTGACATCTCCTCCCTTCCCTATATGCACACGCATCTATCCATTCCTCCCCCTCAGCAGCTAAAGTCTTCTCTTCTTCAGCACCCCACTACGTTCATTACGGAAACCGGAGCCCTTTCTCCCACCATTCACCCCTTAGGCCAGGCTCTCACAGGGGTGTCACTGCCCTACAGACGGGAAGCATCGTGCCTGGAGCATAACCCGGCCCGGCGCCGCTGTAGCTTCCCTCTTCCCCCTGTCAGAAGGTAACTCCTCCCCGCTCCCGTCACAGACAGCTCGCCACCCCCCACCCCCCCCCCAGAAAGGAGACCCCTCCGGCCCTTGCGGGGGCGCCTCCCGAGCACGAGCCCAACGCCCCGCTTTCCCGCACCAGCCCCAGGCCCACCGAGCCCCCCTCACAAACCTGTAGATCCAGCCATCTTGTCCGAACCCCCCCCACCGGTCCGGGCCTGCACGCGAAGCGCGTCACTTCCGCTTGACGCAGCGCGTCACTTCCCACAGGGCAGCGGCAGCTCTGGAGCGCGGAAAGGCGCGCGAACAGCGGGGTCCGGGGCCGTGGGCAGGGTGGGGGCAGGCCCCAGGGGGCTGGGCAGGGCCCGTAAGGGCTGTCTGCTGGAGCAGTCCGGGCCCTTACGTAGTGTCTTGTCCTTTTCGGATTAACCCCATGGGTCATCTTTTATCAGTGAATGGCGGAAATATCAGGGCATTTTTCTTCTTTTTATGCTACAGTAATGCTTGTGAGGATGCTATTTTAGGGGAAAGCGATAGGGGCTTCATAAACAAAGCTATAACAAAAATTCTGAGACCATGTGTTGACAGACATAAAGGTACCTTGTGCTGCTGTCTGCCTGGCGGCAGAATACATGGATTTTTGTACAGCTATCTTGGAAAGAAGCTGCTGTGCATAGGATTGATGTGTTGAATGCCAAGAGGGATTCTCTCCAAGTGTGCTCTTGTGGCATGCAACAGAATCATGAACCACTTAGTTTCCTGTGCCTAATATTGACAGGTGATGCCTTTTGGTGGGCAGACAGATTCTCTGTAAGGCCAGGTTTTCCAGATGACGCTAGACAGTGTCGAGAGACATTCAGAGTAATTGGAAAACTACAAATTATTTTTGCTTTCAATATTACTGGTCTGTCAAAGTAATGCTTGTGGATCATGAGGAAATGAAAATAACATTGCCTTTAAAAGACAACCATCAAAATAATTTCTCAGTCTTTTACAACAATTGCTGTACCATTTACAGAATATATGTAGGTATAGCGGATTTTTGATTAATTAATGAAGTTTAGATGCCTTACCAAATGCTTGAATGAAACAGGATCATTAATGAGAGTCAGAGTTAATTCTTTTCATATTATTACTGATAATTTTGTGATGAGTAGACATGTTTCCAAGTTTACATAATAAAGTTATACCTGGAATATTTTAATAAAATTAAGGGACTGTTTGCACAGATCGACTCTTAATTCTCTCAGTTGGGAAGGTAACAGTTTTTACAAACAGGATAGAATTGTATTTGCTATATTAAAAAAGAAAAAAAAAAAAAGAAGCTGTAACTGGCATTGATTTTTCTCCTGCAGAGGAACTATACTTCATTTTTCATTTGGAAAAATGGTTTAATTCCCTGTTTTTCAATAGCCATCCTGCTTTCCAAAAGGAGGTGAATTTATTTAAAAATACAATGTTAAAGAAAAAAAGAGCTTCATTAAATGATGATCAGGTTATAAGCATGTTAAGTTCATCAGGTGAGTGATGTTCCATGATTGTCCTTAACAGCTGTAGTCTCATATTTTCCACTTCCTCAGTCCAATATGGGCATCTTCCTTCCAAGAATATTTTACTCTTCTAAAGCCTGCATTTGTTATAAGACTACAAAATTGTCAACTGAATTTAGAGATACTCTGTTCTTGTAGCTTAGTAATGGCAGTTCCTACATGAAGCCTGTCTATTAAGCTGAAAATGCAAAAAGATTTGTAAAACTTGGATAACTGTTAGGCATCCCACGAATCTTTGTAAATATGCTGCGCTGCCAATTGTGTCACAGAATGGAATTATGAGAGAGTGGAAATTCCTTGGATGAAAGGACAGAAAGGCTTTCATCAATATGCCTAAGTGAAGTCTATCCTGGACTCCTTAGTGAAGGTTATAGACATAATAGCTGAGTGAGAGGATATTCTTGACAAACATGTTGCTTTTTCCTGAGAGTATTAAGTCTGAACTTAAGTGAGAGATCATTTTACTTAATACACTGCGATGAAAAAAAAGGTGGAAACAAGCCAAAAAAGCAGCAGTATTTTAGAACTGCTGGTTAGGGACTGGTGCTTCCCTTGACTATGGTATATTCAAACTGAAAAAAAATGAGACTAAGTATAGCTACAGCTCCATCTAAAATTGGAAATGCAGATAACACCTGACATTCTTTTACATATGTATACGTACTTAAATATGCATATATATGTGTATAGACATATGCAGAGAGAGTATGTAAATACAGTAGTCATTGAGGTTGACACCTGGAGAATCTACTCTTATGATGGTAGTTAAATTTAGAAAGAAATTAGGTAAGAATGTGATCCACGCTATATGTTTGTGGTAATCTGAGAAATGCCTAAAATGACCATTAATCTCCATTCTTGGTCTAGAAATTTCTTAGATGCCTAGACAGCCTTTCACATATGCAGTGTAGCATTCACCTCTGGAATGAGATACATTGCTCTTGGTTGTAATTACTAACACTTGAAAGGGATAGTGGACATAATTTTCTACATTAATGCCATAATTAAACATTAATTCAAGTAGAAAACTTGTCATTCCCTTATAAGCCTTTAGGGAGGCAGACATGCACTTACTGCCTCCTGAGAGAGGAGATTTCCACATCACAGGTTCTCAATCAAGAGGTTAAGAAGTCAGTCAGACTCCAGCATCCTAACATGGTATCCATCTATATGAGTGTTAGATGTCTACCATGGAGATACCTGTACCTAAGCTATTATTTATGAAATCTGCTTCTGCCCATTAAGTACTGTTTCTCTCTATTGATGATAAATGAAGTCCAAAACAACTAGGACACTGTGGACAGTACATCTGGTCGCCACATTAAAACGTATCTTCCATGCTTCATATACCCAGTCCCAGAAGAAGCAGATGTTGGTAAGTGATCAATAAAGTTTCAGTTAGATTATAGACTCATAGAATCCTAGAACATCCCAGGTTGGAAGGGAATTCAAAAGATCATCTAGTCCAACCTTTTGTGAGAAAGGGAGCCTAGATGACATTGTCCAACACTCTGACCAATCACACCTTGAAAACCTCCAGTGATGGGGACTCTACCACGTCACTGTGGAGGTTGTTCCAGTGACTGATTGTTCTCACTGTAAAAAATTTCTTTCCAATGTCAAGATGAAACCTCTCCCAGTGCAACTTGGACCTGTTGCCCTTTGTCTGCTCCATGTGGCTCCCTGTGATGAGAGAGCCTCTGTCCTCTTTGCAGCTGCCCCTTAAGTACTGGAATACTTAAAGGTGTTGTGTGTGGTATGTATGATGATGCCCCCCTCTGAGCCTTCTCTTCTCAAGGGAGAAGAGACCTAACTCCTTCAAGCTTTCCAAATAAGGCAGGTTCTCCATCCCTTTGATTATCTTTGTGGCCCTCCTCTGCACCAGTTCCAGTCTGTCCGTGTCTTTCTTGAATTGTGGGGACCAGAACTGGACACAGTACTCCAGGTGTGGCCTGACAAGTGCTGAGTAGAGTGGGAAGAACACGTC
>JANHGO010001984.1:0-31848 GCA_024606505.1 Aquila spilogaster
GCGCCTCTGCGACCTCCCTCCCGCCCTCCGCTCCCTTGCCCCCCCAGGTGATTAAATGTAGCTAAAGGGGCACTCACAGAGGTGCCCAGGTAAAGGAGGCTTGCAAAGGACTCCTGGGGGCCAATATGACTTTGCTCTTCACCTTTTACTCAAAACTGGCTGGAGCATGTAGGAACTGGCCAGGCATGCCGGGTCTGCTGTCTTGCCCTGGAAAGGAGTGTTTGATTTAGCATTTTGTATGTAGGCACTGGCACTTGAGCATGTTGTATGTAGGCACTGACACCGTGGGTGCCAGTGACACTTTACGTAGGGGTGTGTTTATGCAGAGCTAGGTCTAATAAGATGCAAGATGGTGTATGAATTATAGGAATAGCTACCTTGAGGTGTTAACAAAGTAGCCTTTTCTGTTTGTACAAAATATCCAGAGAATAAAAACTTTGATACCTGCACATTTAATAATCCTCATTAAATGCTTTGAAATCTGAAAGTACAGGTAATGCTGCATGCCATTGTCCTCTTCTGCTAAAGTGTGTGTTTTGAATATGTTTTGCTGTTATTTGGGTAGGTGTATAGAGAAGAGCAAGAAATTCTGAAATGTGCTGGTAGCAATAGCTAGTGATAGATGTCTGCATTGCTTTCCTTCATGAAAACATGCTTGTCTGCCCCACTGGAATATGTGCAAGGTTTCCTTTGTTGTGGCCCCCTGGAACATATCACCTGCACAAACACTGTTACTTAAATTTTACTCTGACAAATTAGAAATACCAGTTTCAACCCTGAAGTTTTCAAGATACATTGCAAAGTCCTTTTTTTTTTTTAAAAAAAAAAAAAACCCACAAGGCACTGGTGATATCTCTAATAGAATGGGGAGTGGTATTGGCCATCTTGGGGTCCCTGAGAAGGTCATAAGTGAATAGGTACAGCTGCAAATACGTGATTTACTGTATCAGCCAACAGCAGGAAACAAAATAGTTGTTCTCAATCTCAAATTCAGTAACCCAACATGATTCTTTGCTAAACACAGGCTTTGTCTTCTGTTTCTCCAACATGTGAACTAGCTGACCATCTCATTCACTAGCACTGGAATAAGTATGACATACTGTGAGGGGAGTGCATCATAAAAGCTGCTTTTCTTTAAAAGTATTTGTTGTTAAAAACGTTGTGTGGTGTCTGACCAGAACAAGAAATGCTGCTGCTTAACATGTTTCCTAAAAAGTTGACCTCTCTGAGACAAGTTCTGCACAGGAAATGCCTGCAGAAAGCAGGAGAGAGTTATGACAGAGCTGTGATATCTTACAGTAATCAAAGAGAATAAGGGATTTCCATGTAAAGAAGACTCCCAAAAGTTGTACTTTAAGCTCTTTGCTTTTGCTTCAAATAGATAACTTGCCTATTGCTGTCCCCCCTCACCTCCGCCACCACTGTCTGCTGCTGTGTTTGATGCTGGTTAGCCTTCCTAGGATGCTCTAGCCTGTTATGGCAGAGTGCAGGATCATGTGAATTTTACCAAAACTTTACCAATACCCTGGACGATATTAGAGCCTTAGTGTTTTGGGCATCTTTCACTCATCTGAGCTGTTCAGACTCCGGCAAGTAAAAATAAATCCACATAATGACATGAGTTGTTGTGCTATTGAATATAGTTACTTGCCCTACCATAACTGGTTCCCACAGACAAAAGATCGCAGCATCCACAGGGAGTTAATACCTCTCCTGCTATGATGGAGTTCTTGGAAGATGGACTCTGGTTTTAGTGAAGAATTGTGAGGGAAGTTGAGATTGCCCTTAGCTATAAGGTATGAGGAGAGCATACACACAGATCACAGTCCTAATGGGTACTGTTGTACAAAAAGCTCAAACAAGTAAATCAAGACTTTCTTGCTTTCATAGATGTGCTTGCTAGAATTGGAATATGAGTGGCTAGCATAGTTCTAACACTTCTCAAGGAGATACCTGTTTCTTCTTGAAGAAGAGGACGAGGGTGTTTTGCTGTACTTGACCAGAATCAAGGTCTCTTTTGGGAAGAAATACATAAATTTTCCATGCAGTAGAAGCTGGTTCTGTATATGAATGGCAAAGTAAAGATGATAGCGGCACAGTACTCTTACATGTGGACTCTTCCAGCTAGGACTGAGACTTACTGGCTTTTATGAAGCCCTGATCTGTGGCCAGTTGTGACTTCATGTCTGCTTTGCTAATTGTTGTAATGAGTTTTTCACTTTCTGTCAACTTGAAGTGTTAAGTCAACTTTGTCTGCCAGAAGCTTTGTGTGAAGGCAGGTCAGGTCTGCCTCCAGTGGGACTGGGATATTTAGGCTGTCCATGAGTTTGAAGACATTCTCTGTTAAAAATGTAGCAAAGGTGACTAACCTGGGAGTTGCATGAGGGAGGAACAGCTGAAAGGCATGCTCCTCTTGACAGCCCCTCTGCAGCACAGGGCTTAGTAAGTAGCACTCCTATTTTCCTCTGCCAGTTTGCAAGAGACTTCTTTGGATTAAAGATCAGAAACATTGCCTTGTCTTATTTTCTCAGCGTTGTCTTCATCTTGTCTCCAGAGACTAATCACCTGATAAGTTAGGAGTCTTCCTTTTCCTTTCAGTTCTCTACTCCTATGTGACCTGGAAGGATACATCCGATTCAAACTATTTGTCTTAAAATAACTACATGGAATGAAAATGTCCAAGTAACAGTACACTTCGGTTTTTATGTTTTAGCATTGCCATTGTTGGCATAAACTAGATGCTGTTGAACTTGCCAGATCACACTTTGAAAATATAAACAACTAATTCCATGAAAGATAACAAAAAGCCCTGTCTGACTTTCTAGACAAAGCTGGATCACATTGGGTAGTTCATAGATTGTTCCATCAGGTGGTTCTTAGATTGGTACATACTTATATACATAAGTAAACTGAGGATATTTTCCATAAGGCCCTGAATGTACAGTAAAGCCTTTAAATTACATTTTTGCCCACTTTATCAAGCCTGCATTTCTGAAGATAAAAGATGTTTTCTGCCAGAGCATTTCCTGGCTACCTAGCCTGAAACAGGTCAAGTTCTGAAATGGACCAGTTCCTCAGACCAGAGTGAGGGAAAGGTGTTGTAAAGTATCTAAAATGCTGTATTTAAAAACAAATACCCATGGCTATTTCCGTGGCTTTCAGTATGTAATGTGGAAAATGAAGGCGAGTTACATTCTCGGCTGTCAAACTTGTCGAGCTGCTACAGTCAGTGTAGGGTGTTGGTAGGGGTTTAGATGTCTTGTGTGTGTTGCTTAATATTAAAATTCTAGAAATAAAATACTGTGATATGCCAAAATTACAAAAAGAGAAAAAAGTAAATGCTTGATGGTACAGTCACAGAATCACAGGATGGTTGAGGTTGCAAGGGACCTCTGGAGGTCTTGTCCAGCCCCCCAGCACAAGCAAGGACACCCAGAGCCAGTTGCACAGGACCGTGTCCAGATGGCTTTTGAGCATCTCCGAGGAGGGAGGCTCTACAATCTCTCTGGGCAACCTGTGCCAGTGCTCAGTCACCCTCACAGTGGAAAAAAAGTGTTTTTCTTATGTTCAGAGGGAACCTCCTGTGTTTCGGTGTGTGCCCATTGCCTCTGGGCCTGTCACTGGGCACCACTGGAAAGAATTTGGCTCCGCCTGTCCTCTTTGCACCCTCCCTTCAGGCATTTGTATGCATCGGTAAGATCCCTCCTGCTCTTTCTCTTTTCTAGGCTAAATACCTTCACAAACCATCATTTTGTTCTAGAATTTTGTAACTAATAAACTAGTATCTTTCTAACCTCTTAGAGGCTCACAATCTCATCTGCATGTTAATGCTGGTTCACTGTATGACAAAGGTGTTGAAAAGATTCAGTTAACTGATGCTATTGAACCCATTAGGAACTGTGATCCTTCAGATTTGCCTGCTCTTTATCTTGTTTGGTTTTATGCCCTTTTCTGAAATATTTTGTGAAACTGGGAGCACTTCGGGAAGTGTTTTTTCAAGGAAACAATTTTTTTTCTTCAAGGGGAGAAGAGACATGTTCCTGCCAGATGTGTTCTGTGTATTTGCAGAATAGTACTACAGAATGTTTTAAAAACACTAATATTACAAGGTTATATTAGAATTTGGTCTCTATCCAAGGTGTGAATAACTTTATGAACGCTTTCTAATGTTAACCATCTGATCTTTGTTTTTTCTTTTAAAATTGATTAACTTCACATTCTGTTAGGGGTATTTATCTGTGCAGCTCAGATGCATAGATAAAACAGTCCGTTCCCTGCAGTGTCATTTCTTACTAGAAGCAGAACCACTGCACAACAGTCTGAACCATTCTGAGGGACAAGACAAACTGAGTTGTCTACATGTAGGAAAACATGAGTATGAATTTCTGTACAAGTCTTTTGTTTGAGTTCATACTAGCAGCTTGCTGGAATTGCATGGGGAGTTTAGTCCTGTGGTGGTGGTGCATGGTACAACAAAGGTGTAAATTCCATGTAATAGATGTATTAAAAAAAATTATGTCAGTTTTCAGGCTCTGATGTATGAAATGGGCGAAGGCCTGGTAAAAACCCAAGAGTTGTCACTTTATGCCTTCACCTGAAAGCATAGTCAAATATAAGCAGCAGTCCTGATGCATTTCTGATTGGTTTGGTTGAGCCCTAAGTGTGTCTTTTTTTTTTCTCCCCAGCTGAGTATTGAACAGGCCCAGGCTGTGGCAGAGCAGGTTGAGATGAAAGCTAAGGTGGTACAGTCTGAAGTCAAAGCAGTGACTACTAGACATAAGAAGGCCTTGGAAGAGCGGGAGTGTGAGCTGCTCTGGAAGGTATGCACCTTATATTGGTGGTTTGAACTGCTGACAAGTGTCTTTTTAAACTGAGAAGATGCTTTTTAACTAGTACGTGGCCAGATTCTGATATCCTCCCAAGGAACACTAAATTCAAACACTACAGTTTACTGCAAACTCATTTTTTTCTGTAGGTAGCAGGATGCTGGATTCTGGTCCTGGTTGGTTTTGTGCTGAAGGTGTCTCTTAATCTGAGAAACTGGATGGGTTTTTGTGTAGGGACTACTGTATCCTGAGGCAAGCTCAGCCCCACAGGTAGGGTGGGCACTCCCCCTGCTGGCTCAGCAGCTGTGCCTCACATCTCAGTACTGACCGGAGAGGGGATCAGATCACCTTTAAACACCTTGTTTAAAGAACACCTTTAAAACCTTTTTAACACGTTGCTGTAGAATTAGGTATGTACTATACAGGTTTTCTTATATGATCCACTTCTCAAACAAAGGAAGGGAGTAAAGCTGTATAGGCCATGTGCTTTCTTAGAAAGACTAGTAGAAATTCTGCAATACTAACTTTCATTGTCCCCACACATGAAAGCTTACTTTACCCTCAATCAAGATAGTGTCCCCCTGATTTTTTTTTTTACTAGTAGAAGAAAAGAATTATCTCCAGTAAGAGTATCTGCACAGTCCCAAACTCCTGCACTCCAGCCACGATGCACACGTGGTATTTCGAGAGCAGGAAAGGATGTAACAGCAAAGTCTTTTATTCTGGAAAGGTAACTTAGTGTCATGGCTCTTCTCTGCTTGTTTAGCACAGATTAGTTTGGATTGGCCATTTGGGTCCCACTTGTAGAATTGAACAGAAACCCTCTCTCTGCTGTTGGATTAGGTCTTTTAGATCAGTGAGTCAAACTTGTCCTATGATTGCATGATAGCTAGTACTGGTATGGGGAGAAAAAATGTGTCATCAAGATGGGAAAAGTTTAAGATTACATTGTGAATGCTCCTACAGTATGCTATTGCACCAGATAAAGTGTAGCAGGAAACCATGTGCTGTGTGGCCACTGTCTATGCTAGCAGAACCAGGCAGGATGGCGTGTACATGTGGTTGGTGAGGCACATGCTGCCAAGAAGCAGTGCCATCTTGCTGAAGTACTCCTCCCCTGCCTCTTCTCCATCAACGTTGACTGGAACAGTAATTTTCTGGTTTATTATCTGTTGCCAGCAAAATGACCACTCTGGTAAGAGTTTATTGTATGGAACTACTCTAGCTACAGTGAGACTAATAATCCACTAAGAGAAGTTTGTTTTTCTGTAGTTCTTTTATAAGTGTCAGTGGCAAGATTATAAATGCACTTTATATAGTTACTGTACTTCTAATGCTGCTTTTTCTGAGGTATTGGGATTGAGGGAGATGAGTTCGTGTTCCACTGTTAGCCTTCACCAAGAAGCTTGGCAGCCTTCTCTTTTGAGGTATTCCTAGTACAGGAGAAGTAAGAGCTGCCCCTAAGCTATTTGTATCCCAAGAGGCTGCATAAATGCACTTTATTGGAATGTCTGCACTGAGAACAAGTTCTCTGCAGGTTATAATACATTATTTTAAGAAGGAAACTTGGTGGTGGTAAGTTGTTCTAGCAAAAAGAGGTGAATGTATTAATCCCTCATGTGAAATGTGTTAGTGAATAACAATTTTGGGTACAAAGCTGAGGCCAAGGATTAAGCTGAGACCTAAGATTAGTAATCTCCTTTGGAAATATATTGGAGGAAGCATCTCTGACTTTAAAAAGTCTAGTAAAACCTGCATGCCTTAACTTTAAATGAAATGGCGTGTTTGTACATCTGTTAATCTAGTCAGTGTATAACCTAGGAGTCTTCAGACAGTGAGTTGTTCCTCATTAAAATACATTGCTGGTATTGTTCTGCAGCCAAGTAGGTATTCAGACTTAAGGAAATGTATTTTTACAACAATAAAACAATTGCAATTTTAATTAGTTTTACAAGGCAGGTGTGTTTGCCAGATGGTTTAAAGTGATTTTTCACAAGTAAAGATAAACACACACACACACACACGTAAAATTATATAAAATAGTTACAAACAGACGACTTTTGCTTGGGCTTCAGTCCCCCAAGCGGGGACTGGCAGCAACCTTTTGTGTCATTTGAAGTGACGTTACAAAGCATCCTGTTGCAAAGCACTAGCTTGGCATGACTGCCAGTATTTGCAAGAAAATATTAAAATAATTGGACCCTAAAAATCCCTGGAGATAAGTGTCTGGTATTATCCAGTCACGTAAAAACAGTTCTGACAGGCAGGGGAATGACAAGAGCCCATGTGCATTAGCTGATGCTGACTCCTAGCCTCAGCTTTGTGTGATAACAGCCTACCTTCTGAAATCGGTCTCAATTCTGGTTAGAGAAGCCTCAGCCTTTGCTCTTTAAGAGCCTGCAGTAACCTCTGTCCTCCCTGGAGTCTAAAAACCTCAGATGATCTGTCAAGTACCTTGCAACTAGAAAATAGAACAGCATTTGAGGAAGCAAATTATTATTAGTAAGCAAATGGCACTCTGATGCAGCAGGTCTGCAGAGTAAGAATGTATGATTTTGGCTGGAGGATGGGAGAGAGTAATAATCCTAAATTTGGATAAATAATTGCTTTTTCTCATTTCTGCTTCTCTACATCACAGCTTTGAGGCTTGCTCTGCAGTTCTGTGTCAACGTGCTGCAACAACTGCACAACTGGTTTTCATGTAGAAGAGCGACATTAGGAAACGTTTCTGTGTTGCAGGTTGTCTTTTCTGATGTAAGTCTGCTTTTCTCTCTCCCCTGTTCCTCCCTTAGGTGGAAAAGATTCGTCAAGTCAAGGCTAAGTCACTCTACTTGCAAGTTGAAAAGTTACGTCAGAACCTAAATAAGCTGGACAACACCATTAGTGCTGTTCAGCAGGTCCTGGAGGAAGGTCGTACCATGGATATTCTTCTGGCTCGGGACCGCATGCTGGCTCAGGTGCAGGAGCTGAAGAATGTGAGAGGCCTTCTCCAGCCTCAGGAAGATGACAGGATCATGTTCACTCCCCCTGACCAGGCATTGTATATGGCCATTAAATCCATGGGCTTTGTCAGCAGTGGGGCTTTTGCTCCTCTGACCAAAGCCACCGGGGAAGGCCTCAAGCGTGCGCTGCAGGGCAAAGTGGCCTCTTTCACAGTGATAGGCTATGACCATGACGGTGAGCCTCGCCTTTCAGGAGGGGACATGATCTCTGCAGTGGTGATGGGCCCAGATGGAAACCTTTTTGGAGCAGATGTCAGCGATCAGCAGAACGGGACCTACCTGGTCAGCTACCGTCCACAGCTAGAGGGAGAGCACCTGGTATCCGTGATGATGTGTAACCAACACATTGAGAACAGCCCCTTCAAAGTTGTGGTGAAATCTGGGCGCAGCTACATAGGCATTGGGCTGCCAGGGCTCTCCTTCGGCAGTGAGGGAGACAGCGACGGCAAACTCTGCCGTCCCTGGGGGGTTAGTGTAGACAAAGAAGGCTACATCATTGTGGCTGACCGCAGTAACAACCGCATCCAGGTGTTCAAACCGTGCGGCACCTTCCATCACAAGTTCGGCACCCTGGGCTCCCGGCCGGGCCAGTTCGATCGCCCCGCCGGTGTGGCCTGTGACGTCTCGCGTAGGATCGTTGTGGCTGACAAGGACAATCATCGCATCCAGATCTTCACGTTCGAGGGGCAGTTCATTCTGAAGTTTGGGGAGAAAGGAACAAAGAACGGGCAATTCAATTACCCATGGGATGTGGCCGTCAATGCAGAGGGCAAGATCCTGGTCTCTGACACAAGGAACCATCGTGTTCAGCTGTTTGGGCCCGACGGCGTGTTTCTCAACAAGTATGGCTTTGAAGGGGCACTCTGGAAGCACTTTGATTCCCCCAGAGGTGTGACTTTCAATCATGAGGGCCACTTGGTAGTGACAGACTTCAACAACCATCGCCTTCTGGTCATCCATCCAGATTGCCAGTCAGCACGCTTTCTGGGTTCGGAGGGCACCGGGAACGGCCAGTTCCTGCGCCCACAGGGAGTGGCGGTGGATCAAGAGGGGCGCATCATCGTGGCCGATTCCAGGAACCACCGGGTGCAGATATTTGAGTCAAATGGTAGCTTTTTATGCAAGTTTGGCACTCAGGGAAGCGGCTTTGGTCAGATGGACCGTCCTTCAGGTATAGCCATCACCCCTGATGGCATGATTGTTGTGGTCGACTTCGGAAACAATCGAATTCTCGTCTTCTAATCTGTGTTTGAATTAGGAAGAAACTGTCTCAGGGAAATTCTTCTAAGAAAAAATGAAAAAATACAACGTTAATTCAAACCTACCTCATCTTTAATTTTTTTACAGATGAATGTACTTATCTTTTCTGCAGGGAGTGAGCCTGTAAAGTTAAATTCTATCTACCTCATTGTCCTCCCTTTCTTCCCCGGTTTCTCACCCCTTCCCCATCCCCACACACTCGCAGTTCAGAACATTTTACCTCTCCCCCCGATGGGGTTTCATGCACAAACAAGTGTTGCTGTGCACATTAGGTGGTTTGTGTGGCAAGTTCTGTAGACTAAGCCAAAAAAGGCTCTATGTAACTTTTTAAATGGAGAAAATGGTAGTAGGTGTTTGTAGGGAATTTGTGTTCTTGACCGTACTGCAGTTCTGTGGGTGGGGACATGGGAGGGGGGAACTTTTGTTTTTTGAATTGCTGCTGCAGCAGAGAACTTTTTCCTGTTCTCCTTTTTATACCTCAGTGTGTTTGATTTACTGGTGAGCACAGCGTCTTGTTCCCAGATGACTTTGAACGTTTTGTGAAAGTGAGTGGGATTCACTCGCCGGGAAGAGCAAGTTTGCATCTTTTTGGCATTTCTGTGTATTTTTTTCTGAAACACAGTAATCCAACAGCACAAAGTGAAGCTGATGAAAATGCACAAAAATTGTTTAAGTTTAAACCAAATTGTTCATTTTAGTGGCTTAGTGCAGTTGTTGTAAAGTTTAGATAGAAAGCAAGGCTTCCTTTAATGTATCCTGTCATTGAGTATTTCTTTTTACCCTTTTTACCTGAAAGCTAAATTAGTTTTAAAAAGTTACTGTTTCTTTTATCAATGCACCTCATCTGGATAACAGAAGAGATTACAAGGAGCATTGAAACAGGGAAAATCAAACCCTTTTGATTTACTTTCTTGCAAAATGACTAGCTTTTTTTGCCCCTCCCCGTAGAGAGACTTTAAGGGAATAACGATTGATGGATTTGTTAGACCAGAAGTGGTACCTTTTTCCAAAAGTAAGAAATAAGCACAGCTTTGGAGATTCAGGGTGTGTTTTGGATAAGTCAACAGGTTTTTTGTGTTTAAAGAGGATTGCAATAACTCTTATCGGTAACAAAAATATATTTTTTTCATCTTCTGGCTTCCCCAAAGAGCTGGACTGAAAAATTCAGGAAGGTCTACTGTAGTTTTTAGGGTGGGGTGGGCCTGTAGCTCCATGTATCTCTTGCTACAGATCCAAGTGAAAAGTTACCAGTACCAGCATAAGGCAAACTGTGTCAAGATGAAACTTTGCTGCTTTTTTCCAGGGCAGTACCAAAGAATTCTGTGTAAAATAAATGTATATGATCCTTAAAAGCTTGGAGGCAGGGGGAAGTTAGCCCTTTCAGGGATAAAAAAAACAGCTTTTCTGAGAAGCAGAAACTTGTTGGGAGAATAGGTATGGTATCTCTTTAGCAAAATGTGACTTTGAGTCCCTGGAAATATTTGGTCTTATTCTTCAATTTATGGCATTCCAGTTTAGCTGTTAATGCAGATATGGTCTCTACAGAGCTGTTTCTTCACCCTCTGGATAGGGCCTTTGGTGGCAAATAGGAATGGTTAAAGTAGGGAACGGAGTGCTTTTCTGTCTCTCTGCAATGAAAAAATTAATGTATCAGTCCTCTTAGGCTTGGAAATGCCATGGTATTTACCTTACTGTTTGCAAGAGAAGATCTCTGAAACATAAACATGGTCATTATCAGAAAGTCTGAAGAGCCTTAACCATCCTCCAAGGAAAGGGTTCATCTCTCTGCCAGCCACCATGCACAAAAGTGACCTGAGATTGAAAGGCTCTTCACAAGTTTGTGATAAATCACAAGGTGCACTTTCCTTCTTGCTGCTTTTCCCCTCCAAGGTGTGTTGACTTTCTGGGTTTTGTAGACATCATGATGATGTGTGCCCACAGATAGCTGCTGCTTTTGAGGAGGCTTAAACTGAAGGACCAGAAAGAGACAGACAGATTCATGAGATGGCAACACCTCTTTTGAAAGAAGGGTGAGAAAAAACACCTAAATTAAATGGGATAAAATAACTGTGCTGCCTTTCAGCCAAAGCCTCAAGGAAGCAAACTCTTCAAAGCAGTGTGTTTCAGTCAGGCTTAATCTTAGGATAGCATGGTTTAAAAATAGTCTTTAAAGGATAATCTTTTATACAGATGTCTGTCATTAAATTTCTGTGGCCACTCAAAATATAGGTATGAGAGAAAGCTAGTTTACCTTCAACTTTTTCAAGTTCTTGTGTACATGCCTCCCTTCATGGGGGTGGTCTACAGTTGTGACAGATGTCCATGTTTGTCTTGTATTATTCAGTCCAAGAATTATTTGCAACTTGGGCTGTGAAAACTAATAGCCTGCAAGATCTAGATACCAAAGAAAACTGGTTTAAAAAGCTTTAATGTTTGGTTTGCAGTGTCCTTGCATTTATCCTATCATGTCTTAATAAAAATGCCAGGTCTCTTACTACCTTGACCAGAGTGGCTGCTGACAGTATTGGAGTATGCTAGAAATGCTCTTGTGCTTTAATGCTTGTTGGGTTCCCCCATTCTCTGGGACTAGAAGGGAGTTGTTTTTCAGGCATTAAAAAAAAGTTAAGCGTGCATTCAGGATGGTGTTGAACTGCAGAAACCTTTTTGCCCCTCTCCAGCCTGCACCGCATAGAAGGTGACAGACACTGAAGTTGCCCTTTGCTATTTTGTATGGAGCCATTGCACAAACCCCCAGTCCAGCTCTGTCAGAAAGAGGAATGACTTTAACTCTTTCTAAGTTGCTGTCTATTTAATTCAGTGGGATTTGCTTACAAACCAAACCTCAAGTGTTTGACCTCATGTGTTGGGGAGCTTTTTTCGTTTTAAAAACACTACTATTTAGCTACCCAAAATAATTCCTTATCTTTGTCATAGTGCTAAGCACACTTGGTCTCATTGAGAAGTCGTAGTGTAGCTTATAAAATGGAGTGGTTTATATGCAATGAAAATAAGTAGTGGTAATATACGATGCCAACATCAGATACCCCATAGGGGCTTTTAAAAAAATTAATACTTAAATGAGATTCAAACCTTGCTCTGTTTTTTCCATGCATATATATTCTCAGGCTATGCATGTTCTCAGGTTAGTGCCCCAGTATCATAATATACATAGTGCAGAGAGAAAAAGCAAGGCTTTGAAGCTGGATTGCAAACTGAACATGCATTCAGAGTAATCTTCTGAACTAGTGGAAATGGCCTGGAGAAGGGTGAGGTGAGCTTGTGCCTCTTTCTCTTAGCTCTGACATTGGGGAACAACAGATATGGGTGACAGACCTGTCTACTAGAACTCCCAAAGGAATTTCACTATGCCAGGTTAAACAAGTGGCTCTCGGTAAACTTTTTGCGTGACAAAATGTTATCAGCAGTCAGTATGGCTGTTTTGTCTTCAGCCTATGAAGCAATCTTGTCCTTTCTCAGAACTATTTAAGCAGGAACTTCAGTAGCAAACTGAAGCAGACTCAGTACTTGATAATGCAGGTCCTCCAGATAATTCACTCCTTTTTATTTAGTACCTTTTAAATATAATTTATTTAAGGAAGCCCATAAACCTTAAACTTGTAAAGAAAGCAAGGGAAGGATGGCAACACCTGAAAACTAATGCATATTGGGGCCCGATGTAAGCAAGTTGGGAGAAAGAAGAACAAGGCACTTGGATGTGGCATTGCCTTGGAATTGCAGTAAAATGGGCCCAGTTTGTCATGTTGCAGTTAAACCAAAATTAATTTCTGAAGAGAGCAGATTTATAGGCTTATCTTGCCATAACTTTGATAATAAGATTTCTTTGTTCAGTTCTGGTTTTAAAAAAAAAAAAAATGTGCCAAAGTGTTTTGTTGGGGTTTTTTTTGTTTGTTTTTTGCAGGTTTTTGGGTTTTTGTTTTTTTTTTTTTTTTTTAAAGGAGTGTAAGCCAAACGGTGCCAAAAGGTAATAGGGTATTTAAAGATAGAGATATTTAGACAAACAGTTTGGAGCTGTATAAAAAATGAACACTGGTACTTGCGTTAGGCAAATGTTGTACCTTTGGTCTTTGAGTCCTTGGGAGTTTGAAACCCAGTTTGCTGTGGTACAAAATGCACAACTAGAGATGCCACTATCTTTTTCTTGAAGTTCTACCTCACTTTGCAGAAGTAAATCATCTACCTCAATTTAGCATCAGACATGTTTGAGAAAAATTTGAGAATCTGCCTGGGGGAAGGATTCATCCTGCCTGTTGGACAAGCATTTTAATTGAAACAGAGATAGTAAGTGTGTACAATGTGGTGACTTCTTGCTTTTGTTTGCTTTTGGTTTTTTGCTGTCTGCCCATGGAAATATTAAGCTGCCCTTGCTAGAGGATCTGTAAATAAAACCAAATGTTCAGGCAAACTGGACTGAGATACCTGAAACGCTTTTCAGTTTGTTCTGTTTTCACTACGAAGTATGGAAATGTAAACTTTTTTCAGTATTATGACACTACTAGCTGACATGACATACTTCATGTTCATTTGCAGTGTTCTTATGTCCGTAAGACCCTTAGGTCTTCTCTCTACAAGAGAAAAACTTTTATGCATGCCTACAAATATGTCCTGTTGGAAAGACTAATGTTACGATTGCTGTAAACACAACGTTATACCAAATGCTTGAAGGGAATAAGATCCTGATTTTTTTTGACTTGGTGATTGTATTAGTAGCTTTCTTGACTCAATGGGATTTTTTCCACCATGACAAAGCAACCAAGTTCCTATTCCTGGAGGGCAGTTTCGGTTCAGACATTCTCAGGAGAGGCAGTTTAAAATCAGTATGTTGGGGTTTTATGCAACTTTAATAGTGACATGCAACATGCCCCTTGTTTTACCTGTGGAGTAAAGTTGCAGAAGCACATTTTCAGATTACTATATTGAAAAAAATCTTTTTTTGTCCCCTGCTCATATTAGGGGGTGACAGAAGTGGGTACAGGAGACCCCTAATAATGATAGGCTGTGTTGGGTTTGGTAAATGTTATGGTGGAAAATGTACATTGATGTCTCTAAGTGATCTTACGGGTTAACAAGCCAGACTGGCATCTTTTTCCATCATTGTTTAACCAATAATGGTTCTAAAACTGCTTTGTGTACCTGCATGGTCTTAGACCTTCTATTAATGATTGTATCAACTTACAAACTCAGGTAGATAATTTTTTAAGCTCTTTTCATAGAGCCTTACTGACTGAATGTTAAGTGTCTGTGTAGCAACGTAGTTAAGTAACTTCCTTTTGAACTACCAGACTAGTTTAAAAAAAAAAATTCCTTTTATAGGTTTGTAGAGTACTTTTCAGACAATGTAGTAGTTTTTCCTTCAGAGGGAGAGATGTCTGTTTCTGGGTTTTGTTTTTAGTTTCTTTTCTA
This sequence comes from Aquila spilogaster, assembly GCA_024606505.1. NCBI lineage: Eukaryota > Metazoa > Chordata > Aves > Accipitriformes > Accipitridae > Aquila > Aquila spilogaster. The sequence continues at coordinate 14,510 of JANHGO010001984.1, forward strand.
AAATGACTAAAAAGTTTTTAACTAGTTTGTAATGTGTGCTTAGTCACCTGAGTTGGTGGGGGTTTCTTACTGTATGTGACTCTTCTTTGTACTGTGCATTACCTGTCATGTGCTCCTTGGTTCATGCACAATTCATTGGAGTAGTGAGGGTGTTGAACACATGCCTGCAATTTAAGTCAAGTAGAAATTGGAAGCCTTGAACAAAATGGAGGTCATCCACATGAAACCAATGTCACAAACGTGCATTTTTCTCCCCTCATCTAATTGACTGTAGTTGTATTGCCTGTCTTACAAAATTTCATTGCCAGTGTGTAAGTAGAGTTGCCTTGGTGCAGGTTTGCATCGGGTTCCAGAATGATTTTGTCAGTCCTTGGATGTTGGGCGTCTTGAGTTGATTTGGTTTTGTGGTTTCCTTTTCTGTTGCAGTTGTTTCTTTTCTACTTTAGTGGTTAATCATGCTGCTCTTCTAATAATAATAGAAATGTCTCAGCAGGACAGACAGTGCTCTGCTTTTAATGAGCTGCTCGGAGCTTTTATATCTAATTATATCTATTATATCTTTTATATCTAATTGATAATGAGACAGGCTGTGACAAGGACTTCTGTGCTCCAAAAAAGGGCATCACATTTCTACTTGGACAAAATGTGACATAATTTTTAGATGTCAGATGTTGAGTACCGCAGAGAAGAAAGCATGACAGGTTATGTGCAAACTTTTATGTAGAATAAGTGAGGAAAATGTTAGAACCCTTGTGTTAACGGAGGCTTCTGAATGTATCTTTGTGGTCCATAGGGAAGGCTGAAGGATGTAGCAAGGAGACGATGTATCAGCTACTGGCAGCCTTAAAACAAAGTCAGTGTCTCTCTGGACTTTAAAATGTTCCTATGCAGTTTATTTTATTTTTGTTTAATCAAATAAATGTGAGCAGTTTTTTTTCATGGCAAATCTGTGTATGTGTGTTTTTTTATTACTCAGCCAAAGCTGCCTTTTCTGTCTGGATGGTGTAAAAAAAAAAAAAAAAAAAAAAAGCTCTTGCCTGAATTTGAACCTGGCTGCTTCCAGGTGATGACTACTGAAAACTTTAACCAGAGGCACCTGCTTTGAAAGGAGAGAGGAGAAGTGTTGGGGTGCTGTGGAGAGAAGTGTGTGTTTAAAAAAAAAAAAAAAAACCCAAAAAACAAAAACAAAAAAAACCAAAAACAAAAAAACCACTTTGATGCAGTGTCAAACTCTTAGTTGTCTGGTCTATTTAAAAAAAACAGCCTCACTGTCATGACTGGAGGAAATGGCTTTGATACTGGACTCACCACCTGTACTCCATGCAGTTTTTCCAGTGTTTTGCCAGAAAGTTCCTGGTTTAACTTTGTTAGGTCCATTTCTAGGTTTCCATTTCTTCACCTTTGCAACTGTGAAGTATTTTGAGTGGTAGCGTAAAGCAAAGCCACCAGAACATTTAATAATGTATCTGGCATCTTGCAGAGCAGACTACCAACAAAGTGCAGAAAAGGTGCTCTTTTTCCTTACTATTTTGTAAAAGGTTTGAAAAGAAATGGTGAGCATGGGAAGATGCTCTTCAAGGAGGGTTTGAGAATTAAGGCCACTGATGGAATTCCCAGCATGAGTAGCAGTGGATGTGGATTGCAGTCTCTGAAAGCGCTGACTGCAGTAGCTCTTAAAAGCTGAGAAGCTTTCTGGCCCCAGCTGTGTACAACTGTAGGACAGCTCAGCACCATGCTGTGCTCTATCCATCAAAATCCTTGACCAGACCATTGCTCGCTCTTCCTGCTGGAGCAGCTGGTGACATAGCAGTACAGAGATCACTTCAAGTTGAAAGGAGGGAGGGAGAAGACCCTGTGAAGGAGGGGGAAAAGGCTGCTCAGGTGAGTTTCAAGACTACCACCTTGGCCAGCTTGGTGTGGTACTGCCTGTACTCCCTTGACTTCTTTGTGCTCTCTCCCTGAAGACAACTGGAACTTGGAAGCTCATTGAGCACCATGAGGTGGCTCTGGACACTGCTGAACAAGCGCTGCACAGGTCTTGCGCCATGGCCATGGTCACTGTTGTCCACTTCCTTGCCAAAACCTTTAGCTCTAAGCCCATGCCAGCATGTGGGCAAGGGGGCCGAGATGATGGCAACAGGGGTTATGGTGCTTGGAGGGGGAAAGGGAGTGCAAACCCTTTCCCTTGCTGTGGGGATGAGATTGTGGAGGCAAGGGGGAGGGCAGGAGGAGAGACAGACAGGCAGGCTTTCCTTCGGGAAGTGGCCCAAACCAAAATAATAAGCATTATTGACTTTACTAACTTAACACACAGCCCAGCTTGTGCTGCTCCTACTCTCTTCAACTAGCAACGCTACAGCCGGCGGGGGGGGGGAATCCCAGAGCTGCTCTGGTCAATGCAGCTGCCTTAGGGCAGAAGAGCAGTCATTGTTAGGGGAAAGCTGGGGCTGAATGCTTCTGCTCACATGCAAATGCAGCTGTGATAAGATGCGTGGTATCTGGGGAACTACAACTGCATTCTTCATCGAGCCCCGAGGAAAGCGTTGGGTGCCTCCGGGTGGAGCTGGGCACTGCTGAAGCCAGGCATTAGCATCTTTTGCATGTGAATGCCCCGCATTCCTGGGGGCGACAGGGAAGGGCAGAGAAGAATCTTCTCTATTCAGGGCCTGGGACCACACAGCGAGCATCTTTCTTTAACCTTTTTGTATTTAATAGTCAAACTACTTTGACTTGAGGGATGTTATCAGCTCCCTTTCTCCCTTCTTTCAGAAATGTGATCTCTACCCACTTTTTCCCACTTGTAAACTGCTTGGCCCTACCTGAGGATGGAATGGGTACCACCTCCTACAGCACTGGAAAAGTTATTGAAGGAGTCAGCTACTTGGCCATTGGTCTGAAAGCCCTGAAAAGTAGCGAAGAAGCCAGTTATCTAATGGAAGAGGGACAGTAGCAGGTTTCAAGATTTCTGCTGTACTGCTTCACGATGGCTAGCTTCCTGCTGAAGGGACACACACTTGTGCTCGTTCTACAACTTGCACATGGTTTAATAAACTTACTAGTCATCTTCTGTCAGTTGTGCCTTGTTTGTTCAAGATCTTGGCAAACCCAGGACTGTCCTGCTGGCTTCCTCTTCTGTGCCTAATCCTCAAGTTACTGAGAGCAGAACTTGCATGCCCTGCAGCCCAGGTGGCCACTTGGAAAAGTAACCTTCCTGGTGGTAGCTGGAGGCAAAGTACAATGCCAGCAGCACAGGGAGAGAAGGTGTTATCCCAGCTCTACCCTGGAGATTATCTGGGCAAAGTTTTAGAATAGGTGAAATGGCACAAAACAGCCAGGGAGGGGAAGTGAGGAGAGATGCTACACTCTGTGCTGGGCTCTGATTATCTCATTGCCTGGATTAAGTCCCAAGGCAGGATGGCTCATCTCTTCTCCTATGCTCACAATAAGTAACTAGGGGGTGCTTGCTTATGCTGCTATCTTACAGCCTCTTGGTTTCTGCCTTTTGCTCAAATTTTTTTGCAAGACAGAGGTAATCCTCTGAAGTGGAAATTGCATTTAAAAAAAAAAAAAACAAAACAAAACAACAACACCCACAGCACAGACTGGCTTTTTGCAAGGGTGGCTTGTACTGACTAATGACAGTTAAAGTCGCTACTGCTTGGGAGCAGTGCAACGTTAAGGGCTGTCAGGGGCCTTAGTGTGTTCATATACCACAACCTCTTTGATTCCTGTGACCTGCTAATGCTTTCAGGCCAGTAGCACAGCTGCTAGTTTTAAGAACAATAGACAGAAAGATTATTTGAAAGACACTGCTAACACAGGGCACTAGGGCCTTGCATTATTAATGCTGGAGCTGTGCTATTTGCACTTAAAATAACGAGGTAACCATAGGAAACTTGGGGGGATGGGTGGGGTGTGGAACAGAGGTGGCACAAACCTCTTCCACCCTTGGCTATGACCTGCAGAAAAAAGCTCCTTTCCTTGCCACTAAGGCCATTTACCTGCATATGCCCATGCACAGACACATAGACACCTGTCCCCATGCCTGAAGGGGCAGCTTCAACTACAGCAAGGCACAAACTCCCAGCTGCTGCTTAGTGGACTGTAGTTACATCAACCTAGCAAAGTGGGGCAAAAGCCTCTTCTTCGAGGAATACAAAACCATACCTCACTGCACAGTAGCCAACACAACAGCTCAGCTGCTATGTCAGCAGGACTTTAGTTCAGGTAAATGATACTTTCCTTCCAGTCACTTCCTTCCCATATACTCTCTTCAAAAAGAGCAGAATTACGCATTTGATGATTAACCATTTCTTTTCTGTAAGTAAACTGCCACTCACATTCAAAGCATATACCAACCTCTCTTCCTTTATGAAATAACCTTTACAAACACCTCCAAGTATGCCTTTTTGTTTACATGTTTTATTAAAAATTTACAGAAATGAACACACTCCAGCAACTGGGGTATGCAGGTGTCCTAGGTTAAAAAACAATATACAAAATCCCAAGCCCTCATGGGCAGGGCAGCAGCACGTTGAAGCAGGACTTCACTTCCTTTGAACAGTGGTGAAAGCTGGCATCTGAATGGGCTGGATTGAGTGGACTGGCTGAAACACAGGCTTCTTCCGCATGTCGGAGAGTGTTTTGACAGAAGGGAGAAGCTGGTTTCTCTTGATGATCTGCAGGGCCAGCTGCGTGTTACCTACAAGACAACTTTTAATTAAAAAAAAAAGTACCTTTGTATGACTGACTTACAAATGTTCTCAGAACAGAGCTGACAAGCCAGCCTTGGGCCCAGGCCCAGGCCCAGGAGACACGAGCAATCTTCCTATTCAGTGAAATGCTGACATGGACATGAAAAGTATTAGACAAAAGTAAATGTGAAACAACAGTATTGCTTGATTCTACCTATTGTTAGCTGAAGACATCAAGCTTTAAGCTCAGATCTTGAAGATGTCAGAGCACCTGAAGGACACCTCTTCTCTGTCCCATCCACATAGTGAGACTCTAGATCTCACATGAAACACCCTCACAATGTGACATTACAGACAGTAATGCAAATGTCAAGGGTGTATATAAAACATGTTTTTAAAACAAGAAATCTGATTTTCAACTGTATGCATGGGTCCATCAAATAAATACCAATATAAACGGAAAAATTATTCTTTGTTAAAAATTAAACCTATAAAATTGTAGGAGAAAACCTGCTAAGTTCTGAAAAGAACATTGCTCCCTCTTATCAAATACTTTTCTTCCACTAAAGTTTTAGTTTCAGAAGAGATGCACCGTTTTGCCATTTATAGAACAAAAAATGTCTTCAGCTCCTTTTGGTTATATACTTAGAAGGGGGTGAGATATGTAAATCCCACTTTCTACTCTCTTCTGCTCTGTACTTTGTTGCAGAAAGAAAGGTTTCCAAAATTCCAACTTGGAAACATCTTTATAAGAAAAACTTTGTAGCTCAATTCTGAACACAAATGCTCAAGTCCTCTGCCTGCCTGCAATGCAAGACAACTGAAGGGGAACAAGCACACTGAACATTTCACAACACTAGGATATTAAGCTCCAAGGGGCACAGGTCTGCAACCACAACAGCTTCAATAGTGCAGCTGCACCAGTCTGTTCACACTGCAGAATTTAAGTGCAATCTTTCCAGTTTCCCATTATGTGCAGTTTTCTTCCCATGCAAACACAGTGAACCTTCAAAAGGAAGGATTTTGGAACAGAGTCATCAATATTACAAGCTTTGTTGCAGTACTTGCTACATATGCCTTGACATGGCTTCTTCAGGAAGCTTGGACTGCAGTTGTCTTTTCATTAAAAGTCTTTCGAGCCCTCCTCATAGTATAAACCTCATCAAGGGTTTTACTGAGCCTATCCAAGACTCCTGATTTCTGCACAAAGTACAGAAGATTTCAGCTCAGAAGATGAATGTTTAGGAAGTCTAGAGTGTGTAAGAACAGGATGGCAATAAACTATGCAAATGAAGGTGTGGATACATGGATCCATAGCAGTGTAAAATGGAGACAGGGCCTAAAGGGTATCATTCAAAATACTGGCACAACTCTATAAAGACTAGGAATGATGGACTACCGCCCTCCTCCCCTTGTATCCCAAATCTACATCAACAGAACATTTCAAAACCTACCGTTCTGTAATTCAAGATATACAGCCAGCAGAATAGCCTCTGGAGGGATCTCTTTGGGGTGGATCAGTGAAGCAGCCTTATTGAAAAAGAAGAGGGTAGGGAGAAAAAGTGCTTAAGAGAAACATTCAGCTCAGAGAAAGTGCCCCTTGACAAGATTGTTACCACCATCTTAGCTAACAAAACCAAATAACAATTCATAAACTAAGATAAGATTTTTTTCAAACTAATACACTCCACTCCATCAGGTTTATGCATGCAAGGAGAGACTGAAAGATTATCTGCATTGCAAGATTGTTTCACACTAATTAGGAGGACCATCTGCTGTATGCTTATGTTAATATGAATCTGTAATTCTTGGGCCAATCTACTGTGGTTTCCTCATGAGATGACAGGTGAAGAAGGTAACCTTCACTGCTCCGAAGTTCAGAATACAAAGTTAACAAGGATCGTTCATTAGCTTTCCATAAACAAATATTTTTCAGCTATGAAGTTAATGAATTTATTGTAGATGCAGACACCTACTATACTTTACATCCACAGATGGCCTTACACATGTGCTACAGAGCCCAGGCACACACACCTGCCCAATCCTAAGAAGCCTCAGGAGGAAAAAGAGCAAGACAACTGCCTTAAGTGGTTGAGAATCTCACAGAATTTGAAGCTGTTCACCTACACAACTACTATGAATTAATTTGGAAGACTGCTGTTTCAGTTTGCAGCTCAACAATGCATTTAAGTAGTCTTCCTGACAGACAGGAATGGCTGCAAAAAGAGACAAACATCATCATTGAAAGAGATGTGTGCCAGCCATAAGAAAGACCAAATGACACAGGCTAAGTGAGGACAGAGTTTCAAAAGCAGTACTTGAGAATTCTTGGGAAAAGAGGCAGGCATAGAACATACCTCTAGCAGAACTGCAGTTTGTTCTCACAGCCCTAAAGTTAATAGCTTAGATGGTGAGTTATTAACTGATTAGAAAGAAGAAAACCCAAGGCCCTCAAGAACTTTCTCCTCTGAAATACAACAATTACTATTGGACCATTAAAAAAAAAACCCAAAAAAACCCCCAAACAAACCCCAAAACAAACTTGGTGGAAAAAAAAAAAAAGTGAAAAGGCTTCCTACTCACATTCCACTGTTTTGATTTTGGGTAGAAAAAACCCATGCTTCCCATAGTGGTAATGAACTATTTACACAAGAAAGAAATTTGGAATACTTCATTTTATGTTACTGATAGAGATTCGTTCATAAAGACAGAAGAGAGCCACCATATCAGCAAAGTCCACAAATAAACCTGGGCTGTGAAATCACCAGGATTTGCTGTGATCTAAATGTCACTTTGAGGGAACTGCATTTGTCCCCAAAGCTGTCTTGAGATTTGTTTCTCATACCTGATGAAGACACTTTCGAGCTTTGTCATATTCACTCCTCAAACAGTAAGCACTTCCGAGGTTAAATAACATCATTGTTCGTGCAGATGTGACCGAACTGGGGTAACACTGTGGGGTCTGCTTGCCAGCTGCAATTAAAAAAAAAAAAAAAATAAAAAAATATTCATTTTTCTTCTTAAACTTCTATTCCAAACTGGCCAAGTAAGTTCCTGTGGCTGGTACTTACAAGATTCCATTGCCTCATTCTCTCCTTTGTCAGACCCTGCAAAGAAAAAAAACCCACAAAAACCATCACGTTCCATGAGCTTTTTAAAAGCTTATTACAAAAATACAAATTTTCTTCTTTCTTCAAGGTCTGACATTAAAGAGGGAAAACATATCAGTTTGCTCAAAAGTTTACGTCACTTAAGACTTCCTATCTTTAATGGTTTGCTTTTAGATTTGCAAAGGAGTACAGTGAAGTTCAAACTGCAGACATGTCACTGAAATCAGAGCTGCTGTAGACTTAACTATACAGATGGGCTCTGAAGTATTTTTCTGTTACAGAATTACACACTCCTAACTGGAAGCACTGCAAGAAGATTAAAGATGCAGATTAACTACATTCTCTCCACTCCTATCTCTCACTAAACAATGGTCTTCACTGGTAGTCCAAAGCCTGGTTTAGAGACTAAAAGCTGGAAGAGAAGGTATGAAGCCCAAACTTAACCATAATAGCACATTTAACAAAAGCAGCTTTCAAAAGTTACTTTAAACAAGGCAGAATGCTACAATATACATTTCTGTTTATGTTACAGAATTAGCCACTTCAAAGGAATGACAAACATGCAAAAGACAAACCAAACACAAAGTAGGAACTAAAGCCAGGAAAACAAAAACACAACAACAAAAACACAAACAAAACACCCCCAAACAACCTACAGTCTTAAAACAAGATGTCTTAATCATCATTATATTTGTGTATAGAAAGTTACAGCAGGAAGCCAGCTGAAAGCATAACCAGTTCTAATGAAGTATGGATTCATTAACCTTGGTCCTGCTCATTTGAAGAGATCCCGAGGGAAACATCAGTGACGTTCTCGGGGTTCAAGTGAGTGATGGCATCAGATATTCTGTCTAGAGAGATGAGAGCTTCTGCTGCATACAAATGCCCAAGAAACCTACAATAGCAAAGGGTTAGGTACAAATGTCAGTGTAACAACCCCCACAATTTGTTATGTAAGACAAACTGAATGCAGTTTTTAACATGAGCACATGAAAACTATTACTTGAAACACCTGCATGGAAGTTAGCTTGCTTTTATAGTATTGACATGATACCCAGTTCTGCCATTTACTGCTTTTAGGCACTAATGCTGTGAAAAAATCTGCACCTGAGTAATGACAATTCATTCATGCACAGGAATTGCCATTCCAGAAAGACAGTACCTTGGTATGGCTTTATCTCAGAGAATTAAAAAAGGAAACCTTACAAAAACACCCCAGGTTATAGATACATCTATAATTTGAGGTGTTAAGTGACTTTATATTCAGTAAATATCAAACTAATTCTGTAAGATAGCTGCATTTCTAAGGACAGCAACTATACAGGCCTGTCCATGGGGCACAAACACCTTTCCAACTGCAGGTTTTGCAAAAGAATTAAGCAAGTCTGACGTTTGACACTTGTAGTTCAGCTCAGCTAATCAGCAGCTTTCCTTTACAACTTTGGAACAGAAGGAAACCTGTCGATCAAGAGCACAGTTAGTCTGCAAATATTTAATCTGAAGCAAAAGTTGAGCAAAAGAGTTCACACTTGTTCTATGCAGCTGTACACTTCAAACTGGCTGTACAGTTGGTTGTAATGAATTACAAAACATCAGGTAAAATATCAGTCAATCATCCAAAATAAATTCTGCAATTTAGATGTGATACAGCAAATGTAACTTTCTACATGCAATTTATTTCACTTAAGAAAACAGGAACACTTCAATATTCCCAATCTGCACAAAAGCCTCGTTTCCTGGAACCAAGATACATGGCTCTTTCTCTTTCCAAAAAACTGTCATCTAGCATTTCTTGCATTACATAATGGTAACACTGCCTTCACAAAATTATGTGTTACCTTGCAAACTCTAAAATCTTGCTTATACAATGACTGTGCAAAAAGATGAGCTTCTGCAGTACTCTGAAGCATGGGAGCCAAAGAATCTAATTGGCATGGACCATTTTAGAGTATGCTGCCAGCATATAAAAATAAGCACAAGTTACCTTGCTTTCTGCAAGTACACTACCAGTTTTGAAAAATATTACTACCATAAAAACCTCTGCTATATTTTATCTGTGTATGACACAGGAATTAAATGCACAAATAAGGTCAGAAGGATAGAGCTAAAGCTGCCTTTTTTTGACTTTGCAGAAATGTATGAGAACTGGTGGGTAGAAACAGAATGAGCTTTGAATATCCCTCCAAAAAAATACAGTGCCAGATGAAAACTTAAAAAGAGAAACTGAAGAATGGAACCTATATAAGCAACAGTAGCAGGTGAAGTGACAGTCTTGCACATCCAAGATCTGGTACCCTGCTGACCGAGCAAACCTTCCCCTCCAAGGCTGTAGTTTCATAAGTTAACTTTCAGCAGCATGCTGGTTTGGGCTGATGTTGTCTACCCCCAGCCGCTCATTCCTGCCCTTTGTGCTGTGCCAACAGGAGCACATGCTGCCACACAGTGAATCAGGACAGAAATCTGACGGTCCTGCCACTGCATGGGACCCATAGCTGGAGACTAACAAATTGCAACAAAAGCAGCGATAGATTCTGAATTACATGGAATTTGTACACAAAGGAGGGGACTCACGTTCCTGCGTGTCAATGAACATTTAGTCAGGGCTTCAACAAGAACAGGAGCGGGCCAAGCAATTCTTTGCATCAGATACAGAATAGGAAAGCAGCTACAGACATTGGAAGCTTCAACTCAGAACTCTCCAGCAAAAAGCAGGGCTGAGAAAGAAGAAATGACCACATCAGACTTACTTAAGAGACCCTGACAGCTTTGGTTGCTGAAGAAGTTTATCTGCATGATTCAATGCCATAAGGTTATCACCCAAAGCCAGAGCCACGTAAGCACTACACGCAAGTATTGAGCACCTGGAGGGGAAGAAAAAAAAAGAAAAAAAAAAAGAGGGGGGGGAAAGCCAATATGTTAAATGAAGAATTCTGTGATTCCAAATGTAGCTGTTAAGTTTCTTTCTTGTTAAGTAATGAATAAATAAATCATAAACTTTCAATAATGTCTTTGTGTGAAACTATGAAGTAAAGGAGCTAGTGTGCCGTTATCTGTGGCCCCAATTGCATTCTCTGAATTAGGAGACATATACATTGTGTTCTACCAGTATAAACCAAGGACCATCATGGTGTGCTCAGAAAGATTTTGCAATTTTGACCATAAATAACAGATTAAAAAAAAAAAAAAAAAGATGGATCTCATCACATGTCATTTTTCTCATGGACAGTTTCCCTTTTGCACCCTCTTTTTAGTCGTTTTGCCTTGGACTCTGATTTGTACTTCCCTGCCATCCCCTTCTGCTGCAGCAAAGGGTAGCAGATTTGTAGATTTCTATAATGTACAATCTACAGACACATAGTAGCAATCAATTAAGTTGTACCATATTTCACTCTTGTATTGTACAGTGTTTGCACACAGGGAGACAATAAACACTGGAGAATTTGGCATTTCCAGTTTTGTGTTCAGTTGAGATCTGAAACCCACTGGCAAGACTGATTGAATCTGTGGCATTTTGTTGCTGTCACAGACTTTCTTATCTTTCCAAACCCACAAGATCTCTGACAGTTCCTGTAACGAAATCTGAACTACTCGCATTTTCCATCTTCAAACAATAACCCCACATCAGGATGCCATCATTAGGCCAAGCTTCACACTTTGTAATAACTCCCCCCCCCTTCCCCAAACACAGCACTTGGGGATATTTTCCACTTCGTAAGACATCATTCAGTACAAGCTGCCTTGTCCTCTGGGCACAAGCCTCTGCCCGTGACGCCTTGCTGTGAGCACGGACTCTGTCCTTCTCCAGGGTGTAAGAGTGGATCCTCTTAGTGGGGTCTCACGTTGGGAGCAATGGGAGAAGAGCCTTCGACTCTGCAGCCAGTAGGTGGGCTATTACCGCATCAACCTTCTGGCAACTGTCAAGCCCACTTTCGGTCCAGCAGTAAGTCATGTAATTCGTGGCAGGACCTGGGGTGCCTTTATTCCCCTTTCCCAGGAGGCATGCTCCTTAATTATGCACAAGCTGGATAAGAACCTTCTCCAATGTTTCTCCCTACCCCCCACTTCCTCTCCACCGTGCCCAGATGTCACATCAAATCTGAACACATACAAAAGCTTGAGAGAGGGAGAGGAAAGCTTCACCAGCTCAAGTCCCAAACCTAAAATATTTCTGAAAGGTTGCAACTGGGGAGGGGGAGAAAATGGGGGGGAATCTCTGTAATAACAGCCTGCTTCTAACTAGCCTCTTTTCGTCTCTGCCTCAAGGAAGCACAGCTTTTAAACAAGCAGAGATACTAAGCATCACCAGCTAAATACCCTTAGACACAAGTCAAGGCATGCAGAGGTGATTGCTACTGCCCTTCACAGCAATGTGTCTTCTATTTCCCTCAGCTTTTTTAAAGCCTATTTTTATTTCTGAAAGTGTAAATTCAAACACAAGACGCACACCAATCACAATAGGTAAGTCCAGCAAAACTGAAACCTACTCCTCTGCTCTAAGGACTCATCACTGTTTAAGCTATGTAAGAGCTGGCAAGATTTTTTAGCAACAGCTATCTAAAGAACAGGAAAATATTCAGGTTTTCTTCCCTGCAGTACTGTTCTTGCACACTTGGATCCATTGTTGAGCCGGCTAAACCAAACACTCAGGAGACCTGACAGCTAACCGGAGCAGAAGAATTGCACCACAAGGGAAAAGACAAACTAGTTTTTCACCCCGGTCAGGATTCTGACAAAACTCCACAGGTCGCCTTTGAGCACGGCAGACTTCCAGCATCACTGAGCCTCTGCATGCCCTAAAAAACCCTGCCTTTGCACTAGGAAAAAGAAAAATGTTTTTTTAAACTGCCAGATTATGTCAAACAGCCTCTTGGGTAGGTCTAGGCAACAAGATTTGTCAGCCCACACTGACTGCAAGTTTACAGAACCCAAACTCCACATCTGACTTGGCTTATTTCTCAGGCAAAGGGCGAGCCAGAGCAAATCCAGTTCTTCAAAACTTACTATGAAGGCATCAAAAATAGCACTTCTAAACCATTTAGAGAACAACACTAACCTGAAATAATTTCAAATAGCTAACTAAGCACAACAGTGGATATAAACTATCTACTTTTTACATTTCAGCGTAGGCAAACCAATCCAAAATATTAAGAAATACAGAATGCAGATGGGGTTTACTCAATGGGGAAATTCAGCACCAGCAAAGGGGAAATGGGGGAGAACTACACAGTGGCTGAGAGTGAGGAAGAAAAAACAGCTACGGGTGATAATCATTGTAAGCTTCCAGTATAGTGACAGGGGGGCCAAACAGACCACTGCAACCTTTAAGTGGATAAACGAGACAAAACTGGGTAGGTGTGGAGAATAGACAAGGTATATTGGTGGGCAATGGTGGTCCTTACAGTCTTACCTGTGAAATTATTAGCAATGTCAGTGATGCTCCTGGAATACCACATACAATGCTAGGGTATGCACACTTCAAAAATACACAAGTAAGTACAATAAATAAGGCATAATGATGGACTGGAGATGGCCAATAGAAAAGTCAAAAGAAAGGAAAAAAAGGGTAAAATTGGATCACATGCCTTATAGCAAGGACTTGTAGTTCAAATCTGTTCAGGACAAAGCGGGTGATCCTTTAGCTGCTTTGAAGGGGAAAAATTAACACTCTCACACAAAGTTGTTCAATCTAGAGAGAAAAAGGCTACAACAAAGTCTGTTGCTATCCTTCTCAACTTTTACAATAAAATCCACAAAATTTTCCAAATGTAGCACTGTGGTCTACCAGAACTTTACTCTTGATGTATCCAACAGTGTTGGGATCTTCTGGCCCGCCGAAACATACCACAGGCTGAGCGCAGAACAGGGAAATTGGCTTCTTGGAGGATGAGAAGCAGCAAGGAGCAGAATTGTTTAGAAGAAACTCAGAAGAAAAATCTGGAGTTTCTACTTCCTATGCATAAATCCTTAGCAGTGTTTGGTGTCCTCAGGCTTCTGCCTGTTGCTTTTAAAACATTGCAATTGAATTACTGCTTATTATGAGAAGTCTGCTCAACTAATTTGTGCACAACTACAAAACAATATATATGACACATAAGCCTTCTCTAGATGGTATTTTTAATTTTTAAGAACTATTTAGGGATAAAGTCAGTCAGTCATTTTAAACTCTCATTAGGATGTGCAACTGTACAACGTCATGCAAAATAAGCATTTCAGTTCTAGAAGCAATAGTGGTTTTTCAATCCAGTGACTTTACAGGGAAAAAGTGAACTGAATAGACACCTATTCCTCAGGATAATGCTTGCCAACATTCAGAATTTTTTTTCTTCTTAATTTTCCCTGACTAGACAAGAATTTTAATTTTCTCACTTAGCTCCTTAGTGACCAGGACTGCGGGAATATACTAACATTTGTGTAACATATTTTGGTTTTCACAGCTATCTGCAGAAACTTAGAAAGAGTTTTAACAGAATCACTCCCTAGGGATGTCTAGTCCTCTGGATTTAACCACCAAAGCAAGTATTGCAAAAAAAAAAAAAAAAAATCAATGCTTTTCCTTTCCTTATATGACGTTCTTTACAAGAAGCAGTGTAATTCTTGCTAAACCTGTAAGTTTTCCCTGACATGTTGTCATCTACTGATGAAACCTGACAACAGCTGATTGTGAAAGAAAAGACTATGTATTAAAAAAAAAGAAATATCACAATGTGACACCATGTAATTTTGACATGTGGTAACCACATTTTCAACAGTCAGGAAAAAACAAAAAAACCCTCCCAAAAAACCCCAAACCACAACGAACCCATATCACTGTTTTTAATCCAGCACTTTCAATTTCAAGTGGCATACTCTTGTACCACTTCAGAATAAATAATCAAGGTCTCAGCAATGTCTCCTCACAGATTCCTGCTATATTGCTTTGAAATGAATACAAGTAGATTTGCTACACATAGTGAATCAAAGTTAAGGTTAAGCTGGTCATAATAAAACACAGGTTACCTGCAGTTAGAGTGGAACAGTGTTTACCCAAGAGTTTAAGTGGGAAATTACTGTATGCTTTGTCCATAATGGAAACTTAAAACAGATTTCTTTTTTCTAAACAGGTGCGAGCTTTATAGTAAGAGTGATTTTCAACACACTGGCAGCCACCTGAAATAATTAACATTGCCAGCAAATGATAATCTTGTTGGGGAAAAGTGAAGAGATTCTAGATAACATACTTAGACACATGGAAGTTACTCTGTTTGGAGAGCACTTGCACCACTGAACAAATAGTTTAAGGATCTTTGAGAACATGAAAAAAATCTACAGTCAAATTTTACCTATGTTCTTCCATGGTGAGGAAGTCAAATGCCTGGACAGAGGCAATTTTTATTTCTATTTTATGCAAACGACAGATTTACTCCTGAAAGAAGCACCGTTCTCATTTGAAAGCAGCATAGCTGCTTTTACCAATTCCATTTTTTTTTTCCATCCAACAAGCTTATAATGTTGTGGGGGCTGAATTCCAAACTAGCCTTATCAAGGCCTTAAAGGGAAAAGGTACCATACAATAATTTCCACTCCTTCCACCAATCACAACAGCCATTGTCAGTTTTAGCTTTGCTGTTTATGGGACTTGCTTTTTTTTAGTTTTGCCCAATATATAATGCCAAGCCTGTAACAGTGGGATCAGACAGACTGATCTGCCTTCTGAACTGAAGTCTGCATGGTTTCTATTTGTTCAGATTCAAAGCCCAGAAGAAAGGAAGCACACGCATTTGAAAAAAAGGCATCCTTAGATTAATAGCTACAATTCAATGTTGCAAGTGTCTAAAAAAAAGCTAGGAATGACTCCAGAACCCTAGTGGTAAATATTTTATATTATTTACTTGCCTTAAATTTTCTAATTCCTGTTTCTTCAAAGGCGAAGACGGTGGAGCTGCAATGAATTTATCCCCTTCATGACTTTTATTGCTAGAATAAAAACAGATTAGTTATAAGGAGTGACTGTAAATAATTAAAAAATTCTCAGTGTAATAGGCACTTATATTTATTCACTCCATTTAAAAGGCCAGCAAAAATTCTATAGCCTAAAGAACAGGGAAATGAAGCTATGCAGAAATTGAGGCACATGCTCTTATCCTAACTGTTCTATTTGAGAAGGAAGAAGGAGGACATTTGCTGGGAAGGATTTGATTGACAGTCCAAACAACCCACACCATTCTCCACAGCCTTGAGCTATTTTTGAAGTTCAGCGTAGGACAAGAACTTTAAACTGGAGAGACACAGAACACGCTGCATTTGTAGCCTCTGTTCTTTTAGCCTGTAAGAAAAGCAGTAAAGTAGTTCTCTCCCTAGACATCCTAAAACCTAATTACGTAAATATTCTAGAAAGATAACCCACAAAGTACTACAGCTTCCTTTAGACTTCTAGCTGCCCTTAATTTTTATTATTTCAAAATGCCTTTTTTTTTTTACCCCCTAAATAAAATTCCACTTTCTTAAAATTACACTTGGCTCACTCTATTTAAAAGGTATGCAACTTTGCTTTCCAATAAGCTGAAAGCACCTCCTTCTGCAATGAGAACTGAAGAGAATGCTAACAGCTGCACCTTGGCAGAGAGAGACACTAAGGTTTAGAAACAGATTTTAAAAAAAAAGAAAAAAATCTGAATTGAAACCGAGTCTGTCCACTTAACAAGAACTTTTTAATTGATAGTTTCATATCTGTTTATTACAAACAGGTAAGATAACTCCAACTTAGCCCTTCAAAACAGATAGCAACATATTCCAAGGAAACCTGTACTCAATACTGTTGTAGTGTATATACTTCATGCCTTTGCCAAAAATTAGATTAAAAAAATACCCTTAACCACTGAAAGTATTCACTGTTTTCTTGTGAATAAGAGAAGAATCTGCCTCAGAATCAGCTTGCTCAATTAGTGGGATTTGCTTCAAAACCATCCTGTTCAATTAGTGTGATTTTCTTCAAATGTCTTATATGTTTTACTGTTCTCTCACAGAGGGTCCCTTGTCAGAAGGAACAAATCCTTAGAGAACCTTTCAGAATGTGACACACAAATTCAAGAACAGCCTGCTTTGCTGCTGGATATTTTGAAATTGACAATGACCACTGGGAGATATGAGGCAGTCTTTTGTAAAATTTTTTTTTAAGCTGAAGAAGCATCTGGTTTTTCCTTTCCTCACTCCTACAAGAACAAACCAACACCCCACCCACCTACCCACCCCCCCCAACAAAACAAAAAAGGTGGTCTTGTCTGAGTAAGGGCCACCATTTTGTTTTTATCACTGCCCCTCCATGGGCCCCGTAAGCTTAAAATTGAAGTCTCATTTACGCCAGAGAACCTTCATCTCAATAGGCTGCATACAGCTCGCCAGGGGAAGTTAGTTCATAACCTCCAACCTCGGTAAGGAAAAAAAGAAAAAAAGAAAAAGAAACAAACAAACAAAACAAAAAAACCCACCTACCCACCCCCCCCAACAAAACAAAAAAGGTGGTCTTGTCTGAGTAAGGGCCACCATTTTGTTTTTATCA
>JANHGO010001985.1:0-31848 GCA_024606505.1 Aquila spilogaster
TGGATGTGGGCTCTCCTGCTCTCATCACTCAGGTGCTCATTTACTGGTTCAGGCTGTGATCAGGCAACTCCATTGCAGTGTCTCTCAAAATATCTTCCTATTTTCCTCATAGATGGGAAAGTTACCCGCCACACCAAACCAGACAAGTTCATTTAATTCTGGCCCAGAGCACTCAATAGCCAGGAGAGGGTGAACAGCTTCAATCAGACATCACTCGCCAGCTAGAAGGGCAGCAGGAACAGCAGCATTATTTCAGCCGCTTTGTTGCGGGGTAGGCAATGAAAAGACACATCCTCGGTATCTGTGGAGTGAAAATCCTGTGTGCAGAAGTAATCTTCGAGCCACTCAATGGGGCAGGGGGCAGACAGTCACATCTCATTTGAGGCATTTTTCAGAGAGACCCACTTCAACACCATCACAAAGAGGGGAAAAACAACAATGAAACTTCATCTGCAGCTGCAATTAAGTCTGTCCCTGCTCGCTCTGCACATCTTTTCCGGAAGAGACTGAGATTTTTGTGAAGCAAAGGACTGGTTTCAGAAGAGATGAGGGCAGGAGGCTCATCGAGGCAGTGGTCTTACCTTTCCCACGGGGAGCTTGCCCTGCTGCAGCTCTGTGTTGAAGACCCCACTCCCCAGCACAGGTGCCAGTCAGGTGGAGGAGACCCATTCCAACTGGAGCTGTGAGGGCAGGTGAGTGGAACTTGCTGTGTTGTTCAGAGGTTGATGCAGTGACAGCACAGCATAACCTAAATGAAATTGGAGAGCTGACAGGAGTATGAAAGGTCCACCATGAGGCACTGCCATGTAGAGTTTGACATTACTTGGTCTTGGATGGGTTTGTGGCAGGGATTAACGTAACTATGTAACATTACATAGTTACTATGCTCTTCTGAGAATGGCATCCTGCCATCCTGATCTGACCATGTGGGACACCCTGAGTGTCCCAGAGCTTCCACAGGTGCCCTGCCTCACATCTTTATTTTCCCCCTAGGTTGGCTTTCCTGATTAATCTGTATGTGTATTTTGTGCTGAACTGGTCATTGGAGTATGAAGGTGACACTGCGTTGCAGGAGAGGATGACTGCCTTTTTTATTTTTTTCACCAAAGAAGCATGAGTTAGATTTCCAAAACCAGATCCCAGATAGGTATTTCAGTGTTAGGCTGAGCTACAACAGAGTGTTTCGGTGTTCATGCATGGAGACTACTCAGCACAAAAACACATGATAGCAACTCTTTGTCTCTATTTGTGATTTATTTTGCTTTTGCTTTTTAAGCTATGTAGATATTTTCCCTGGGTGAGGAATCTCAGTTTCAGACTCTGAGCAGTACAATGTCCTTCATTTCCCAGGGGACTCTGTCCTCCAGACACCTCTGGCTATGTCACTTCACCTTGCTATCCTTCTGTGCAAACTTAGGAAGCTTCAAATTGGTTTTATACTTCATTCTGCAGCGTACATGAGTACCTTACTCTGTTTTCTGATATTATGCAGTTTGAAATCTCTTCTCCTTTTTTTTCTTTTTTTTTCAAAGACTTATAATACCTTGCAAAAGAAGGGAATGAGAAGTATCCCTTGCACCGCTTAATTGATTTTCAATGCAGTTTGCATTCACTGTATATAATGTAAGGTAGGCTGTTTCCTATCCCATGACAGTTGTCATCTTTACTTCTCTCTGGAGATGACAGGGAATGATTTACTAACACCTATACAATTGCAATGTCAAATTCCAGCTCTTGAAATACAAGGCTTAGCTCTGTGATATACAACAAGACATCTAAAAGTGCATACATCATCTCTACAAAATCTGCCTGGGACCAGTTCTTACCAAGTCAGGCAGTAGAGACGTTTATTAATACAAAGTACTGGTGGCTGAGTTTTTAAATAACCGATTGCTCTCCACTGTATAATGTTAATCGGTCATGAACTTCCTTTATTTTAATGGGTGGCTCATCTGGCAAGTCTTGCATCTTTTTGTTTTTGGGGAATTCAGGAATAACAGAAAAGTGTTCTGCAGTTAAACATTCTTTAAGAAACTGTGTCAACTGTCAAAAAAATTGAGAATAATGAACGATGGGCACTAGAATGGTAATTTATTAATGTGGTATTTAATGTCCTGAAAGTTCATGTAAGTTGTAACAGTCCTTAGTGTAACTGGAAGATAAGTAACATAAAGTCTTCTTGGAACAAGTTCTTGGTCAGTCAAGCAATGTTATGAAAGGGTGATAGGATGATGTATGCAGCCCACTACAAAATTCCTTAAATTTCTGTAGAAGCAACAGCGAGAGCATCAACAGATTATGTTAAACTCTTTCTTTCCTACTCTGCCTGTTCCTCTAAGCAGTAGCTGAAGGGACTTAACATTCACATTCAGCTTTTTTCAGTAATGTCCTTGGAGTGAAAAATGATCTTTGGCAAGAATGTGAAAAGCCAAACACAAACTATTGGCACTTATTATAGCTTTCCATATACTTACGCAGTTATATAGTAAGCATTTTCACTGCTGTTCCTACAATCTGTTCCAAAAATCTCAGGAATTTGCAAAGTAGGCTATTGTTTCTCTTCTTACAGTCAGGAATCTGAGGAATCAGTTCTTATTCCCCATGTACCTAATAATCCTTGGCATTCTTAATTAACAGGAGGAACAGTAGCTGATATTAAAATATTTAGGATGAGCAAACGTTGTTTTTATCTCCTTCCCTAAGCTATTTGTTTGTCTTTTAATCCATCTCCTGTCAATTACTGTTTAAGCAGGAAGCAGGTCTAGTATCATTGGTACTTTAAAGTATGGTGGATGTCTTGAGTGTAATTATATATCTATATGTCATGTACTCAGCAGGAGAAACCCAAGGAAGAGGCAGGAGGAACTGAACCGTTGCATATTATGTTTGTCAGCAAATGTCTTGGAGCCAGCCAGTTTCTGGACCAAACACAGAGCTTGGGGGCAATTAGAGCTATTGCTGGGGGGCATATAGGGGTACAAAATAAATAAATCCACAATAAATCAGACTTTATTCTGCAGTGCTTCGAAAAGCTTATCTTAATAGTGTGGTGTGTTTGGGTGTATCTGCCAGGAGAAGATTTCTGTGTCTTTTTCCTCCATTTTTGTGTGTACATCTAGTATTCAGAGGTCTCTTGCAAAGTAAAACTCATATTCATCTTGCAGGTCTACACAGCAGTAAATCTGAATTTTGGACTGTTTTATTTCAGTGATGTTACTCTCTTCAGCTTTCTCATTTTTCTGAGGATACCTTGACAAGGAAATGCTATGCTTGCATCAGAGGACCTCACTGCATGTCTGTAGCTCTGCCTGAATATCGGTGCTCCCCATCTGTCCTGAGAACCCTCTGTCTTTCCTGCCTTGCAATTTGTGATTTGATGTCAGAAATCAGCATTCTTTGAATGTTTTGATGGCCTCATGACTTTAGAATATAATTCGATTAGCCATAAATACATTTATCTGTCATATTCAGAGGAAGCTCCCCTCTCCAGATTTTGCTATGATTTGTACAGGGATTCATTGTAATCTATCAGTTCTTTGTTTATTCTCTTTGGAAGCAATTATGTGTATCATATTGAATTGCCCTGTATCTTATCTGAATGATCCTTCCAAGTGGAATAAAATACCACTTCTCACTTGATTACATCTTTCTTTTACTAGATGGCTAGCTTACCTGTCAGCAGTTACTTCCTTTCTCTGTGCTGCTGAGATAATTACTCTTTCTTCTTGTCGTAAAGTGCCCACCTTAATTTCTTCCTCAAAGTGCTGACAGGGTACCAGTTTTCACTGTAAATCTCTGTTTTCTTCTGACCATCATTGTGAAATTTCAGTTTAGGCTAAATAGAATCTCTCTATATAAGCTCCAGTGTGAAATTGTCTTAATTTTGAAATTATAAAAGGAGTATGCTTCACTACATAAATTTCATACCCATCAATATCTCTTTCATGTCATATTGATCTGTTTATCACCGTACTCAAGAAATCCATATTTCCTCCCTTATTTATATTCCACAGAGAAATCTTGTCCCTGTAGCTTTGGAGGCAGCATTGTATGTATAACTTTAGCTACTGCCAAACTAAAAAGTTCCTTCAGCATGAGAGCAACTGGAATTCTCACAGACTTAGTAGGTATACTCTGGGCTTCCTATCTTGAACCAGTTCTTACTAATTCCTTTTCAAAGTGGAGGTTCTTTCACAGCAAAAGAGATCTCAGGGAATGTACAACTGACTATTCTTGTGAACGGTCAGACCTGAATTTCTGGAAGATGCTACTGCTATGAGTATACCTGACATGGGCATATTTTCATATATGCTGTTTGCTAGTATGACAAACCACTCTTTCATGTGTCCTCCCAAAATAGTGTTTCAATGCTTCTGTCACTGGTGCACATTCCATCTGAGATTGTCACTTTTGCTAAAATTAAAGTCTGCCAATGCACAGACAAATCCATTTCTAGATTATTTTTCACGAGGGGATTGTTATTTTTATTATCACAAGCAAAATTATTTGAGTGCCAGGGTGTTTGTTTTCTGCTCAATCACACAGAAACTACTAAAGTTACTTTGTCTTCTTAGATTCCATTAGCAGAGCAACATTCAGAGCAGTTTCTGTGGTCTGTGGTGCTGTTTTTGTGGTGGGGACCAACTCAGTTGCAAAGACATCGAGGCCAGCTGCAGGGCAGACAAAGTGAAAAGCTGTGCTAAGCCAATTAAACAGAAGGAAAAGGTTTCAAATGTAATCACCTCCTCTTACCTTCAACTCTCTATTACTTTTCCTTCACAGCATGCAGAGAGCAGCCAGCAGACCTGAGAGAACCGTCTCTCAGGCTATCTCTGACATAGTTAATTTTAGATCAAACCTGTATCTGCATCACCAGGCGATGCTCATCTTTTTCTCAAGATCAGAACTGTATTTCAGCACAAACAGAGATTTGATGAGCTGTCTGTGAAATCCCAGTAGTCGCAGATATTGTTGCCATTTTGGTTTACTTGGCTGGATAAGTCTATCTTACACAGCCATATTACTATCTCACATTTAGCATTTGCAATCCAGACTGAAGCAACCTCAATTAATAGCAACCTGGATAGAGGCATATATTATTTTGAAGGAAGTACGAAGTTGGGAAGTGAAATTTCTCATGTAGACACTCAGTCTCAGCGTAGATACACAAGAGAAGTCAGAGAGGATTTTAAAATACATTTTACAACTTTATTTTCTTTCCTCTAGTACAGCAAAATAGTGAGAAGCAGCTGGCAGGGCCTTTGGGGCAATAATTTGAAACAGTATGTTTTGGTAGAATGTCAAGTCTTCGGTTTTGTAAAATCCAAAATACACAGACCAGTCTTTGGGTACTAGCTCTTACTCTGTAATTTCATTGAGAAGTGAGTGTGAGTATAATTTCCAGTATTTTTCAGCTGTGTTTGAGTCCTATTCGAAGTGCCTTTGTTCAATTCAAAAGAACAAAAAACTGAAGTCTGAAGGAGAAGTGAACTCACTGGTCTATTTTCAGAAGGCATACCCCAAGATGAGTGGAAAACCAAACGCTGCTAATGATGAAAAGCAAATCATTTCATTCTTTCAGTGCTAGCTGATTTTTATGGTGATGGCATCTCCTTAAAATAAAATAATAGCTTAATTAAGAGAGGGAATGTGTCCATAAATATGTGCATTAAAAAATTAAATGGCCTCATATTTCTGTGTGAGTAGGAGGTAGGAAGAGGAAAAATGTACATCAAGAAGTTGGTCTGTACTATTTTGGTAAGTTGCTACAAGGTGGAGAAAGAGGAAGGGGAATAAAGTCTATTGCAGTGTGTGCAATTATATTGAGCCCATTGGAGTAACAACTGAGTAAAACAGTTTGTTGAACCAGATCCTCATAGAGCTGAGGCTTGCGTCTTTAGTGAAAATAAATGTACTCTTCTGACATGAGGGAAATGTTTGATGAGGGTGGAAAGAATGCAATGGCTTTTTGAGTAATCAGGGCTTAAGCTTACAGGAAATAAATATCAGCTTGCTAGAGGTCAGTTCATATGATAGACAATTATCAGAGTAGTCACAGTCTAACCTGTGGCAAGTGAATGCAGTAAAGGAACAGAGGGTTCCTTCTGTTAACCGGAACCCCAAAAGTGATCCAAGTGCTAATGCACAGCTTCATATCAGCATGCAAACAGAGGTTGTTGGCATATAACTATGCACCTAAAGGTTTTGCATTAGATCACTTAGGGCTTGGAACTGGAAATAAAGCATTTATTTGGAGGTAAGTGGAGGAAAGCCTGCACCATCAACTTGCGTGAGCTGTCTAAGGGGGAGAATAGAGTGCAGCATGCAGGAGAAGAAATCCTGGCAAACAAATGGTATCTTCTGCAGACTGTGTTCACATTCTGTTGCTCTCCTCTGGCTATCCACCACAGACAAGGAGGGAAGCGTCTCAGGAATTTTAGAAGGACAGAAAGGGCAAAGTCATCTCCAAAATGTCCCACCAGGTGAGAAAGAGATCAGGCGTTGTCTGCCTCTGAAGTAGAGTAGAATTTTTGAGCTGCTGCCCCTCTACATACTCCTACAGTCTAGGGAGGACTTGCTGTCTGCCAAGGGTAGAGAAGAAACCACGTGGTTTGTGTCTCACAGTGTCAAAACAACACCTGGGACTTTTGTAAGAAAGGGTACTGATGTCTTCTGGATCCTCCCTGCTGCTTTCAGGTTGAGAAGGTTGTCTAATGTCTTCTGAGTTCAGAGGGAAGACATGGCATAGGGAACATTTAAGCAAATACCTCCCAGATCCCTACAATTGTTCTGCTTGCTCCTTCAGCTGCTCTCAGGGAAGCCAGATTGAGTCTCAGCTTGGTGCACATGGTTTCACCTGCCTACCCTGCTCTCCCCCTCTGTCTACCAGGATGACAGAGGCTGTCCCCAAATCCAGTCCTCTTCAGCCTTTGTTGAATACAACTTTACCCTGATCTACAGAGACCTCCTGCAAGAGTATGAAAAAATTTGGTCTCCAAGATCTGTTTAGCTTCTGGCCTCTGCCAGGAGCTGATACATGACTAATTAATACCAATTTTGATGATAGATTTCAATTTAGAAATTGGGCAGTGACTGAGCATTGAGTCTGTGTGCAGACTCTGGGCACTGAGGTGTGAAAATGTAACAAAAATTTCTCAGTCCTTTTTCTCTTACATTTGACTGTAAATATGGCCTTTGCAGTCTCCTCAAGGAAGGTGGGCTGATTTGCCACAGTCGGTAATTATTGCTAAAGGAAGAGCAGACGGCTTTGTGAAACCTCAAAAAGTTAAGGGAATAATTTAAATCACCAACAGATTCAGTTACGCTCTGGCATATGAACCTGAAAACGTAAAAACTCTCCGTTATGTACAGTCATTATCTTCCTCTGATGGCAGTGTTAAATTGTGCACAATGGCAAGGAAAGCAAGGATCCCAAACCTACCAACTGCTGTGATAAGAGAGAAAATCCTGAAGTGAACAGGATTGCAGCAGGACTGTGACATTTTAATGATAGTTTAGAAATACAAAAATGTCTGAAATGGAGACAGTCTTCTATTCATTCTCTTTTTGTATGAATAGCAGTCCTGATGGAAGAATAAGGTGAAATTCATCCAGTTTTGTAGGCATAGATTGTAGATTTTGTAGGCATCCTTCCAGTTTTGTAGACATAGATTGAAGAAACTATTTTAAATCAGAAATATTTTTTATCTGAATATAACGTAGCAAGATCTAGTTTTACTTCTACATAGGTTTGTCTATAACCAGTGATACAAATACATTGCACATGGCCCTGCTTTCTCCTAGTTTTTCTCCCAAGTTCATGCCTGGGAGAAGTTCACACAGCACTGCCTACTGACTTAGAAACCCCCAAAATTATGTCTTCTTGAAATTTTAAGATTTTCCGGTAGATGTCATGGTGCGCTGTCAGTCTGACATAAAGCCGGTATGATAGGCTGTTCAAAACACAGTTGTACCTATCTCACTAAATTAGTAAGTACTGCTTTGCACTTGAGTTTATATGGGTACATCAGAGTGCAGAGAGAGAGATCACATGTCCAGACGAACTATAGTTTTGAGGAAGTAGTGGAAGAAAAAAAAATGGAGTAGAGGGTATTTCACAGGTGCTTCCCTGGCTTAGGAAGGAAATTAAATATGTATGTGAGATTTCGGGGGAGGATCTGTAGCATGAAGGCCTATTTGTGGAATGTTGCATTTGCCTTGCACAAAGTCATGTCACAGGACTGCTTGATTTAGCTCACAAAACAAAGTTTTTGTAGTATTTGGTTGCCTGATGTAGTTGCATGCCATCAATAAAACTGGTATCCAGTCTACAGTTCTTAGAAGGAATCAGATGACTCACACGAAATCTGTAAACAGTTAATTCATCTAACCAGGCCAGAAGGGCCTGGCTTTGACCTTTGAGAAGTAACCTTTTAGACCATGCTGGTCCAGGCCTATGTTCAAGGGCCTACAAACAGCCATGATACACCAGGGGCTGGAGGTTAGGAGATAGTGTTTGTTTCTAGCCTTCCTCATCAAAGACTTCTTAGTTTAGGCTGCCTTCATCTTGGAAACTGGGAACCAAGGCAGTGATCTTCAAGCTAAAATGGCATCAGATTTATTGCTTTATATTCTGAAGACTTATCTAACAAATGTGATAAGTGTTTGAACTTCATTTGGTAGCAGATAAACTGCTTAGTTGAATTTTTGAGACTTTGTGAAGTGTCAGCCTCACAGGCACGTGGCTACAATTCCGTGCTTACAGTCACAACAGATCCAGGGTGAAGAATTGTGAGGTTTGGAGGGAAATGTCTCCATGTTTGAACCAAACATGTGAGAATC
The DNA here is from genome assembly GCA_024606505.1 of Aquila spilogaster. Classification (NCBI taxonomy): domain Eukaryota; kingdom Metazoa; phylum Chordata; class Aves; order Accipitriformes; family Accipitridae; genus Aquila; species Aquila spilogaster. The sequence continues at coordinate 8,842 of JANHGO010001985.1, forward strand.
TGCACTGATTGTTTAACTTTAAGGGACAAGCTATAGAATTTGAAAGTACTGTTGCCAGAGATCTTTATGGCTTCATTACAGCAGGGTAACCGCAGAGCTGTGAGAACATTTCAGTCATTGCCTGGCTGTACAACTCAGTCTAGTGGCAATGACCAGTAGCTTCTTCAGTTTACATGTCAGTAAAAAATTAATAGAAATTAAATCATATAATAAACTTACGTATCCCATGAGAAATATGAGCATCCTGTATCAGGGGCTTTTGATATCTTCCATCAGTTCTACTCCACCGTATCATGTTGTTCTTGACTGTCACTTGTGCCATTCTCTCCTCTTCCATAAGCTTATGCATTTTCTTTCTAAAGCTTAAAATGCTAATAGGACATTGAGGCTCTAATAATTTATTAAGTGAGATTTAAACGAAATGCCTAATTCCCTCCCCTCCCCTGAAAAGCTTGGAGGAAGAGTGATCATGGTTTTAAACACTGACCTTTTGCTCCTGTTTGCCTAGATGTTACAGCTTCTTTGTTGCATCTGAATGAGAACAGGTACCTTCCTACACCACAGAAAATGGAAATGAAACACATTTCTGTCTTCAGCATTTGAACAACAAAAATAAACAAGCAAGTAGTGGGATTCTCTTAGAAAACAATATGGTACAATATGATACCTTCCTCCAGACCAAGTTGTTCGAAGTCTCATCCAGCCTGGCTTTGAATGCTTCTAGGGAAGGGGCATTTACAACCTCACTGGGCAACACGTTCCAGTGTCTCACAACCCTCACAGTAAAGAATTTCTTCCTAATATATAGTCTAAATCTGCCCTCTTCCAGTTTAAAACCATTTCCCCTCATCCTCTTGCTACCTGCCCTTATAAAAAGTCCCTCCTCAGCTTTCCTGTAGATCCCCTTCAGGTACCGGAAGGCTGCTATAAGGTCTCCTCAGAGCCTTCTCGTCTCCAGGCTGAAGAGCCCCAGCTGAGCACTGCGCTGGTATACCTATAGTCAGAAGGGATGATTGAGAGGGTTTGCATATCTACAAGGGTGCGTACATGTTAACAAGGAGTCTGTTTTAGAATTTTGTACTTAGAGGTACAAATTATTTCTTTTGAACTCCTCATTCATGTTAAACCAGATTTGTCAGTTAAGCTTGCATTGGCAAATTTATAGTAACAGGTAAATCAATCCCCTCCCTTTGATGGGGACTTCTGTTAGTTCATACTAAATAGGGGTGGTGGTAGCCCTTCCTTTTAACCGTAAGTTGATGTGAGTCACACCTGAGATCATTGATAACCCTGGTGGTAGTAGCCAGAATAATGGCTTTACAGGACTCCCACATTCAATTAAGATAACATTAACATTAATCCTTGCTTGGTTCCACATTTAATCACCTGTTCTCTGGTATCTTAAAGCAGCACAGTCCATTTCCTTCAGCCACCAAGGACAGACAGCAGGTTCAGGTGTTGCATGGGGTCTGTAAGTGCTGGGCCATGTTCCTGCACCAGAGGCTCTCTACTCCCATGGAAATTCAGTCTTAAAGCCCCTGACTTCCGCAAACACAAGTTGAGATTTTGGCTTTTGGGCGAACAGTGCACACAGTCAAACACACACTTGTCTCCTCTTAGGTAGTAGAGATGGGCTGGGCGTAGTGCACCCTGGTCTGCCAGCTGGACCATATTGTATTCAGAGAAGAAATTCTCATAATCCTTATTTATGTTTCTCTAATGGATCCCTTTGGATTGCAAGACTAATTCTGAAAATAGATCATTATGTTCCTCATAGTTTTAAGCTTACTTATCACTTTTTAGAACTTGCACACACTGTATCTTTTCTCCCTATAGAAATCAATGAAATCTTGAGAACATTCTATAATGCTTCAGTTGGTGTTCAAAAGCTTGAAAATAACATTATTAAATATTTTATTAGGAATCTGGACTGATGGCCAGAAAGTAAAATATTTTCTTTTTTATTAAGCTTTAAAGTGGGGATTAACTTAGTGTTTTTCAGTCTTTGAAACTGAATGTTTGGAACTATGCTTGCCAAACTATGATTAGTTCTGATGTGTTTTTTATTTCGCTTTTTTATGCTTTGAGTGTGTCTCTTCTGCTGTTTCTAGTATGACTGATGGAATCAAATGCGAGTAACATGGAAGTAAATATTTCATATGTCATAACATCAGAACCTTAAGTGTAGTTTAAGTTAAGAAATTTATTAAACTTGTCCAGTACATCTCAGAGCTCATCAAAAAATCTGAAATATCAACACAATTTTGAAAGATTAATCTTTTAATAATACAAGTTATATTAAAAAGAAATAAACCTTGCAACAAGAGAAATATTATGAACAGTAAGAATGTCCAAAAGCATTAAAAGGTTGGTGTAAAATTATTTTAAATTAAACATGAGAATCTTAACGAAGATAAATGTGATCAACTTTCCTTCTGCAAAAATGGCAGTGAAATTTTTTGATTGGCTCCTGCCATCTACTGCGTGGTATAGGAAATGCAGCATAGAAATGTGATAACCACGCAAAATCTACTTGCTGGCAGTTCAACATAGAAATAGTTCCTATTTTATAACACTTCTAAACTTAAATACCTTGCACTAAATGTTTAATCCATCACTGTAATTTCAGAAAACAGTTCTGCTGTGTCTCATCCATCCTATGTGTCAGAGTTACTCTGAAATCATGATGTGAAACCACATGAAGGGTGAGAAAAGGTAGGAAACTGTGTGCAGTCTAAGGCTGCACAAGTCCTAGGGAGAACAGTAATCTCAGTATGTGCTTGGAGCTAAGAGCTTTTCAAACTGCCTGCATCCAATCTGTTTGCCACTGTGAGTTAGCAGTGTAGTCTGGACCAATTTGTCTTGAGGGCAGAACTTGGAGAACCTTTGATGTAGCTAGGCTGGTTCAAGCTATGATTCTTCTTTTGACTTTGGATTCAGAGCACGTAGCGGAAAAGAAGACCACTTTTTTTTTTCGCTCACCAAGTTAATAGTTTGATTCCAGAGATCCTGCTCTAAGCAGGCTCTCATGCTGCATATTGTCTGCCTCAGAAATGCATCAACTGTTCAGAGAAGCACCTTTAAAATCAGTTAACATTTTTTTTTTATTCAGGAAACCATTGTCCCTGTTAATTCTGTTTTTAGGAAAAAAAAAAAGAAATATCTGTGTGCCATTTGGAACCGCACTACCAAAAGAAATGGTGTTCTCCTTGGGCATGAAGGATCCATTTTACTAATTTTTTTCAATCTAGCTGATTATTATCCAGTCTAATTCCCTGCCCCTCAGCAGTTTTTCATATTCCTGTAAGCAGCCTTTCTGGAACTGTCCTTACATGACAGCAGTGACAGCCACTCACCCCCAACTAGCTTTAACTGATAGTCATTGTGAAAGACAGCAGATGATAGTTTCCAAGGCTGATTAACTGATAACCACCACACAGACAAACAAGAAGTATGCAATAGGACCTCTGTTGCCTGTATCCAAAGTGCTGATTAAAGGACGTCTGCTTCCAGAGAAAGACACTGTATGAATGAGGTGTCTCCTGTGCTAATCAGGCGACTTGTGTTGTGCCTTGGCAGGTGTGCTAATAGGCTTAATGATATCACCTAGTAGCATTAGCCGTTTTGCCATAGTTACCTCTTCTGAGAAAGTGCTGAAAGTCTTAGGATGAAAATTCTGAATATTTATACTGACTACTTTCCCTTGCCCACTGATTCCTTTAGAAAGAGCTACAGTCTGGACACAATTACAGCTGTAGTTTCTTAAGGCTGAGATTAGACTTTGTTGAAGGCTTCTGGCTCCAGCAAAATCACACTTCTACAAACAGAGAATAAAAAAGGATTTAATTGGTCATCAAGTCTTTGCTATTACGCAAAGCCTCGTCAGAAAATCCTATGAATAAACTCCCAAAACTCTCTCAAGACTAAAAAAGAGAGAGAGATCAGAATTTCTTATTACCTCCCGATTTCCTCATTTTTTTTTAATTCCCTTTGCCATCAAATGGCATTTCAGGCTAAATTTTAAATAATTATTAATAGCTCACTTTTTGTAGCTAAGGGAATTTCTAAATGAGAAATCCAGTAGTGAATTATTTCTAACACCCAAATTTGCAAGGCCATCTCCAAATTAAAATTTGTTAGATGAAATTTTGTTAATTATAAGCTCCCCTTTAAGTACTCTTACTAAAATGTCAGCATTTCAAGTTTTTCATCAGACTATAAGCAGTGTAAATTATGTAAGTGCATTAAATTAATAGCAATTCAAGGGCCATTGGTGGAGCTATTACCTAGAGTTTATATGACTGGGAACTGGTCACTACTTTCAAAATCAATTTAAAACCCACCACCATGATAAAAATGGAATATAACTCAGAAGTTAGCTACTGCTTGGAGTCAGTGTATGAAATTCTAACAAGAGCAACTTCAAAATGGTACGTGTGCATTAGCATTGCAATGGTGTGTGTGTGTCTGGGCAGATCTGCCTGTATGAGTGCACAGCTGACCTCTAATGACAGAAACATGTTAGATCAGGTCAAGTCTCATAAATTTGCAACTCCTTTACCCAAGAAGCTTGAGAACTGAAAGGAAGAAAACACCAGTTGTGATAGTAAAGCAAGCTCTCAGTAACTGTCCTGACGTTCAATAGGTATCTGTTTGCTTTGTGAATTCTAGTTTTTGAATGTCACTAAAGGTTCTCCTTTAAGCATGAAACATGCTTTGCATTTTTATTCTTTCCGCTGCAACAAAGGCCTCTAAAATGTAAGAGAAGACACAAGAAAAGCCCTTCGTTTGCTGCCATTTTAGCAAAGAAGTTGTTCTGCTAACAGCAAAAGTGATGGAGCCCTGTGACCTACAGAATTGTGTCCCCAGATTTTTTCCTGTCTTTCACTCCCTGAGTACACCTAGATTGGTCCCTAGTTTTCTGCTTGCTTCACTGTTTGAGAGACAGCACAGCTTGTTGAGTTAGTAGTCAGCGCTTGCGTTACCTCTGCTCAGTAGCTCCAGGCTGACTCCCTTGCATGCCAACACCTCTGAGATGGACAAGGGGCTGTCTCTCTCCTCACCACAAAATGATATTTGTTGTATTAGAAAACCAGATCAAAGAGTCCAGAACACTCACTAATTTAGAGGCTTCTATCTGAATTACACCATGGTGTAATTGGCCCTTGTCAATTGTGCCAAACAGAGAAACCTAACTGGGTACTCTGTTGCCTCCCTCTCTGGTAACTTCCAGAAGTGAAGTGAGGGAAGCTCACCATGCTGCTTCAAATTGAGGATGTGTTGGTGAGGCAAATTCTTTTTTCTGGCTTTTATAGAATGTAACTTTGGAAATGTTATTACATGGACTAGTATTTGCATAAAGCGTGATTTCTCCCTCAAAGTCAGCCCAGTTATAAAATATAAAGGATGAGTGCAGATCCATCAGTTCAATAATTCTGTTGAAAAACTTCCTTTTCTTGTACAGCACAGTGTGTGTCGCCTGGCCACATACTTTGACAAGGAATGCTAATTGCAGAGACATTTTAATATGCAGGAGTGACTGTGACAATTTTGTGTCTGCACAGGGTAGGGAGAAGGCACAGACTATGAACGTTTGTGAGAATCTTAGCCTTTTATTACAATACTATGACATATTAACACCTGACATGTTTTTCCAATTTCCTTATATGTTTTATTATGACTGGAATTTTAACCCCAGGATCTCCTCCAGGTAGTGCTGAAACAGGTCTTACAGCATGTACTGTAGGTGTGGGGGGGATGTGGAGTTTTTAATTTCCCCCTGAAACTCTTGATCCACAGCTTTTCACCCTGCAGCATTAATGGATCATTTACAACTTTGGGAAGATGAATTCAAATGTAAGATTCTTCCTCACTTTTTAGGAACCTAAATCTAGTGTTCATTTTAGACTTCTGTGTTAAAGAGATGTTACTTAGACTTTATTGCAAGGAAGCAGCATGCGTGTAGGCACTGGAACAATTAACTGTTGTATATCAGCTGCTCAAGGGTAACTGAACTTTCTTTGAGAGTAGCTGTGAGGAAATTTGAGATCATTTACCGTAAACTGACTTGTGCAAATATGTGTAGAGAGAGGTCTGCAAATACTAAAGATATGAAATATTTTTTCCTAAACCAATACTGAAAATGAATTTAGTGATTCAGAGCTGACCTACTTACAAGTATATACCATAATTTTCCTTTGATAGAGCCCATATTTGCATAAGCCTCTTGCTCAGAACTTTTGATATCTTTCCCTTTTAAACCTTTCCAGTGTTTTATGAATTTTTGTAACTTATTCCACACCTCAGCCAGTCTCTGATGAGGCTCCTATTCTCCATAACTTCTCTCAGACTTACAAAGCTACAGCTGTACACCTCCATGGTGGTACCAAATTCCTTCACCAACTCATACAGGGAATCTTTCAGGGGGTATTGCCCATATATTTTGTACAGCTTCCTGTTTTATTGCGCAAGATTTTATTCCTGCCGTGTTTTCCCTCATGATACTCATTTCTGGTACATATTTGTATGCTTATTTATTAAAGAGAAAATACCTCTTCACATGCAGAGAACTTACTGATTTCCTTTTCACTAACCAGAACGAGGGAGCAGGGGCAAAAGTAAAGGAGAATTGGTACTACTGACCCATTTTGCAGATGAAACACGACAGTCTCTGATTTAACCAGAAGACCTTTGAAAGCCCGACATAGCAGCAAGAATCAAGTTTTTGTTGCCCAGAATAAGTTTATGTAGAGGACTGAGTCATATTTTAAGAGGTTAATAGCTTTGACTTCAAAAGCCCTTTGTACCAGAAGCACTGCCTTCAGCTCTATTTTCAACTTTTTTTTTCTTCTCAAAGCAAAAGAAATTACATACCCATTATACATCTCTTTTGCATTTCAGCGTATGCCAGGGGCAAGCATGACAGTTTCTGCATCTGATGACTCATACGGTCGCTTCTTTGACCAGTCAGCCTTTAGCTTAGCATGCTCAAGAATCAAGACAAACAGTAACTTCCTGATTCTACACACATTTTTTTCCTCTAACAAGAAGGTACTTCAGTTGCCACAGAAGTTCTCCCATAAACAGTTTTAATTTTCCATGAGTATGTCAATGGTGCCTCTAGATGCCCACAATCACCCCCATTACTCTTCTTCAAAGAAAAAATGAGAGGCATTTGGTTTTTACATTCTGAAGAGCTTTATCACACAGATGAAGTAATCATCAGTCTATTGCCAAAATCTAAAATATGGTCTGGTTCTGACCATCATGGTTTTGTGACTCATTGGCCAGAGAATGTTATTTGGCTCATCAGCCTGCACATCTGCCAGAAGGATGCCAATCTGTTGAAGTTGATTCCACTTCTGGACAGAAAAGGCTATTAGCATTGTTCTGCAAGAGTAACATTGCATATGTTTTGTTGTGTGTTATCAACAAGGTATCAAATGCTATGGTGACCTTAACTAAGAAAGTTTTACAAGATCTTTTAGTCAGATCATCTATTGTGGCGCTACACATTACATATGTTAGTTTCCTGAAATTTCTACAAGGTAAAAGAGGAAAAGTTACCTTCAGCAGAACCTGAAATTCTGTTCCTTGAAGCACACGTCACACGTGAAATGCAGCTCTGCAATACCTGAGAAAGAAACAGATGAATCCATTCACTGAGTCTCCTTCTTTTTAGTTTCTACTATACTGAGTTTGAGAATTGCTATCAGGATTGGAAGCTGTTAGTTTTGGAAAACAGTGAAGGACAAAGGGGTGGAGTGTTTTTTCTTGTTCCCTCTCATGCTATTTTTCACTTTCTTAATTCACGGTATGTGATGCTGTACCACTGATGAGCTGGACTTTTCTATTAAATGGAATGAGAAAAACAACCAAAAAAGCAGCTGTAAGTAATACCTCTTTTTCCAACTGAGGATTATATTTCACTGAATTGGATATTGAGTCAGAATCCTAACAGATTGTGCAAATCCCACCAGAAGTCCATTTGAACCTTTGGCAAAAAATGCCTTTGAAAACTTTTTCTTAAAGGACATATCTCATAGAAAGAGGAATAAAAGGGCTGGGGGAGAGTTTGCAAAGAAGAAATAGGATGCAATGTAGGTTCTCAGTGTTATTCTCTCTTTTTTTATTAAACTTCATTTGGAAACCAAACTGAAAATTGGCAAAGCTTCCAGGAAAATTTAGCAAAGAAACAGCTTGCAGTAATCTAGCAACGAGGGTTGCTATGGCAATAGCAGTACACTGTGAGATTTAGTAGGTATAATTTTCCATGATTCACAGTATATTTTTAGCTATTTTTCTTTTTGTTCTGTCATGCAAATTGCCTTTCTAAAGAAAAGGAAGGACAGAATAGCTAGATCTTGCCCTCAGAAAAGATAGAGAGGTGTCAGTTTGTGCTTAAGGGAAGTCTTTGTGCTCTAGCTTCAATTGATCAAGACTCCTAAATAAATCTTGAGTGTCTACTCCCCTTTCATCTTGTCTTGAGCCTTTAACACCACTGCTTGTTCCTTGCTTCTAGAAATCCTTCCATCCTTTGTTCCCCTTAATTTCCTTCTCTAATTCACCCCCACACACCCCTGTTTCACAATCTGAACCCTAGGAATAATTTTTCTCCTTTCCTTCTTTTCCAGCTATTATCCAACATAATTCCTTTCCATACCACTATCTCTTTTCTTTGTGGCATGGTTTCAGCTCAGACATTTAAAAATCTAATTCCTGTCTCCTGACCTCCCTCCCTCTGTGCAGTCCTCTCTTTGGTCTCTCTGTGGCTTGCTCATAACCTGAGCTGATAAAGACTTTAATGTTCCTCTATTCTCAATCACACTAATTCTATCACTCTCCTAGCCATTGAGATATACAGCCTAAACATCATGATTTTTTGTATGGCTGTGACATGCAAGCTGTTATCCTCTATTTACCCTCATATATCTCAAAGATCTGCCCTTCTATTCTTTGACCTAATGCCATACCTTGTCATTTGGGTCCTTCCATCACAACTAGTGTCTCTGCTCCTGGGCTACACATGCTCAGAGCCATTCAAAATGTTGATTGCTTTTTTTTTTTTTTTTAATTTTATTATTATTATTATATTTTATTATTTATTTGCTTTCTCAACTGCTAATCTCTTCCTCCTCTGCTATGCCAAGTTCTGCTTTAGTTCCTCAACGGCATGAACTAAAAAGTTAACTAAGTGCCTTCCTCTGTATTGGTGCTTTTGATCATCCCCTTCACTTTACCACTGTCTCCAATTTCTGTTATTGTATTCCAGAACTGTGCAAGTGTCTCTGTGCTGTGTTACATTGGCCTTAATATATGATAGATGGCTCATGGAAGAAGTAAAAAATATCTCCTTTTATTTCCCATTCGTAATTCACCTCTGCCTCTTTATATGAAGCAGTGGCATCTTAGTACTGGTTAAGCGACCAGGAAATTGCACAGAATCACAAGCAATCATCAGAACATGCTCATGCTATTATTCTTTGACCATCCTTACTCTTCTTCTCTAACCATTTGTTTGTTGAATTCACTGCCGTATTGTCACTAATTGGGCTCTAAATGTCTGCCTGCTATACTTTTGTGTACACAGCTCAAAAGAAATGAGGCTCTGTGAAGCCTCTCTAAACTTTGGAAGGAAGGGGCACAAATGGAAGGAGTGGAAAAATGCTGAAAAGAAGCAGTTCTTTAAGTCAGTCAAAGCTGAAAAAGCTAACCAGGATCTCTGGAAGACTTAATAAAGGATCTGAACTTGGATACCCACCATTCACAACTCCTACTGGTTTTAGTACTAGCTGCAAGTAATGGCATACATAAATGCGAATAAACACATACGAAATTTAAAAAAAATCCTAAAAATTTAAAGTTAAAAAAATACAGAAAGGTCATTTTGCCAAAGCGTAATATAATTCTATAGTCAATCTTCCTGCTACAAGATACAAGAAAAAGCTGACGTTTATGTGTATTCATATGCATTTAGACACAGCTGATCAGTAGCTGGGGCTGTGGTGCAGTGTTACATAATGCAAGTTTATGACTTTGTAAGATGTCATTTTCCTTTCCAGCATTTCTGGGTTTGTTTGTTGATTTTTTTTCCCTATGTTAAGAAAGAAAAGTATTTCGATAAATACTCCGTACGTTTTTTACACCACACAGGGCATGTTAAATGCATTAATGGTATAAATATAACAATATGATTTTTGTTCTGTCACAGAGGACACTAGACAAAGATGTTCTAATCTTTTCTGTGATAACACTCCTGTGTTGCTCAGATTAAGCTTTTCTCCTCTGAACCATCATGAAGCATGGCAACATCCCTCAGGATAGTTGATGGATACAAAACCTAAAGAATGAGATTTCCTCTTACAAGAATCAGCAGTACTGGGGCTCCATCATCTTCTCTGTAGTGCCATCAGTCCCTCTCATTGCAGCAGGCTTGGTTGGGCAGAGGCTCTGCTGTGCTTCAGAGTGGCAGGTAGCACTGCGGGACGGGAGCTCTCATCAAGTTCCCAGCATGGCTGCCAACATCCATTACAGCTAAGAGTCTCAAGACTTCTAGTTCCCACTGGGTCGTGTGTTTTCTGACACTACCTGATCTCCTTTGTCCTCTTTGGTGGCTGGGAGTGCTGCTTTCTGACTGTAAACTGTTTCCCTGGGTTTCTTCTTTAACGGTACTCAAAGATCTTTGGTTATTATTGCAGGAGTTTACAAATAATCATTAAAGACATTGCTATTGTTCTACATCTAAAGTAATTACATACCTGTTAGTAAACGTTATATTTGTCATTAAATGCCCATATTACAATTTCAGGAATGTTTCCTGTGCCCACAGCTATCAAATAGCATTTTCTGCCACTAGAAACTAGGATTTCTTAGGTTGAAATCTCTGCTACACTCCATTTTTTACCAGAGGTGCATCAGCATTCCCAAAAAGAAAGCAAATATAACATAGTTATATTTGTGTTTGAAATCTTCAGCATGTTCTGGGTGGCTTGCTAAATACAGTACTGCTATACGTTGTATTTAGTATTGCAGTTTCCAAAATGTATTCCCTGACTGTCCAGTAGATGACGCTAATGTATTACAAACTATTCTGTGTTTAGTCCAAGGAAAGCTGAGTGCCTCAAATGTGCATTATTGTCGCATCTGATTCACTCTCTTTGATTCTTGTATTTTCTAGTATGTGCAATTTGGAGTTTCAGAACATGTTGTTTTTCTGATGCGGTTTTGTTACTAAAGGTTGCTTCTTTCGTGTACCTACGTAGCAATCTTTCATAACTCCCTGATATTCCAGTCAGTCTGACGTAAGTTTGACCAGTTTCAGAAGTCCCTTGGGTATGTTTGCCATCCATTTTCTTATGATTTGTGATGTATGGCATGAGGCTTTGTGCACTTTCAATGTTTATTCCTGTTTCCAGTCTGCAGTATGTGAAGCTAAATCCTTGCCTAAACAGACAAAAGCAAAAAGGTGAAATGAGTTTCCACAAATCTTCCAGGATACTCAGCTTTTCTAATCTCTTTCCCTAGCATAAGCACACTTTAATTATAGACTTCAGGAGGAAGCTTTATAATTCTCCTTTGCAATCGATTCTGATTTTCTTATACTGAGAGACTTGCTGCTAATTTCACAAAAAGCAGGAAATAGAAAACAGGTTTGCTAAGGTGAATGCAGAAAAAAATTTGATCTCCTTCTGCCTGCTTCAGTCTCAATCTCATCCTCTGAATTGGTGGAATCCTTACCAGCTCCCTCCAGAAGCTAGTTTATATTCCTCCTAAGCTAGCAGACTAGGACTTCTGGTCCTTCCAACTGTTGGATCTTGTTGTAGCTGTTACCTGCTTGCTGATTGAACTCACCACCAGAAGGTGATAAGCCAAGAGAAACAAATTCCATCTTCTGAGGAGGAAAGAAAGAATACAAAAGAGGGAACTGAGCTACCATTCTTTGCTCTTTATTTCTTTCTTTTCTTTTTTTTAACTTAGCTCCCTTGGAAAAAGTATGAGCACCTGAGAAGATGGAGAAAAAACTTTCTTATTTCTTACAGCAAGCTGGTCTGATATCTGTCCTTCCTAGACTGTGAGGCTGAGGCTAACTAGGCCATTTGACTTTTCTTACACCTTTTCCCCCAGGTGCATTGCAGGAGTTGGCAGCACAGATAAGATCTAAGAATAGGCCACCCAACCAGCAGCTAGGGCATGAAGCTGGTTTTAGGAAATGCGTGATTCAAAGTGTAGGTGTTAGAGCCCATGTGCCTTAATCTAACACCTGGGCAAAAAATTCCAGAACGTATGAGTAAACCAGGAAGACACACTTCAGCAGAAGCATATCTAGTTGTGCAAGGCGTACAGTCAGATTTGCATGGTTAGTTGTTGCATAGTCATTAAAGCAAAGAAAGAAAGAATGGGCAAATTGTTAAAATATAGAACACAAAGCAGTCATCTTTTTCTATTTCTCTGGCATGAATCAACAACAAATACGCCTTTGTCACCATGTTCAAGAAGAAGGAGACAGTGAGAGACAGAAAGCACTACGCTACAGCCACCAGTATGTCCTATCTCTTGAATTGGAACTGCCTGCCTGGCCAGTGGTCTGCCTCAGGCCTGGTTTCGTGATGTGTGAGTCCCTTTGGGTGTAAGCTTCATACAAGCGTATCAGAAGACACTGTATTAAAGTGTTAGAGAGAAATCGTTTGAGTACAAAATAGTAGTATGTATGGGTAGATACTGATTCATCTCTAACTATCCAAGTAGGGTTCTAATGTGGAAAATGTCCAAATCAGCTGTCCAATTAAAAATACCTGCTTTTTTCCACATAGTCCTGTTGTATCAAAATCTGGAGGGCAAAGCTTGCTCTGCACGGTAATTGTCTCTGTGAAGAAAGAAAAGACAAAAATTTTTATAGACATTTAAAAGAAAGGGCAGCGATTGAGAAAACACAGAATTGAGAGAGAGATTGCTTTCAGCCCTGGCAGGCAAAAGAGCTGTTGAACAGGAGAAAGAAGTACTGAAGAACTGGATCTGTTTTGTTTTATCTTGAACTTTGATGCGCCCTGGAGAGGGGCAGACTTTTTTATGTAATTGACAGGAATTTTAACATGCTAGTACAGCTGGATGATGAGAAAGAAGCTGCTGGTCGCTGTAGCTTAACTTGATAGAATTTGTCAGGAATGGCTTTGCTTGCTGTGATGAGTAAGCACTGGAGACATTTCATTGCTACTGTGACGGCTGTTTTTAATTCACTGTAGACATTTGGGTTAGGAAGCTGAGCTTTATGGGCCATTGTATTTAAGCAATTTGAAACAATAGTTCGGGCTATTTTAGGGGAAGCTGAGTTTCCATTATGTTGGTAATCAGGAAGAAACTTTTAAGTCAGCTTTAGTTGGACTAATTTGCTTAGTTTTGCCTTTGAGTTTCATTGCATACATTGAGATAGGTATTTTTTAGTTTAATATAAGAGATTCACCTCAAAATGTTTTTTAGGTTATCCAAACATGGATTTGGGTGTGGAAAAATCTTTATATACAATAAAGATACAATCAAAAAAGATAAATAGTGGTAAATGAAATTAATTTCTGGAAGGTTAACAGTGGCACAGACATCCAAGAGATGTCAGCTAGAACAGCCATAATGGAAAAGACATATCTCTCGTGTACTACTAATTTCTTCAAGAGAAACTGAATTTTTGCTGAGAAAAAGTTATACAATAAATATCCAGTGCATGCAATTTTAAGCATTTAAATACTGAGGGAATACTGAGTTTTTTTGTCGTAGCAAGGTGCGCACACTGAAAGTACGCACAGTATAATTTCTACCACTTCTTTGAATATGATCCTCACAAGTATAAATTGCTTAGAAAATTGTATAGCTAACAATCTGAGACTGCATGATTCACATGTGAGATTTCAGTGGGTTGGAGCACACTGGGTAAGGCAAGAAACATTTAAATATGAAGGGTTAGAATTGTTACAACTGTGAATGTTCTAAACAGCTTAATACAAGTAAAATAAAATTTCTAAATGTGTTAGAAACTGCCAAATAGAAGAAATCTGATCAACCTCCATTCTTCCTATGGAGAATAACATTAAAAACGTTCTCCTTTTGTGGGCAGGGGGAAGGGGCAAGGGCAGAATTGCAAAGAAAGTAGGTCATGACGACAGCTTCTGTCCAGTTAGGTAGGATATTTGGAAGAAAATGGAATACAGTTTGTACTTCAGTATTTTTGCTTCAATGAGCAACAAGAAAAGAAAGTTATTCATAAATTATAATGAATGGAATGTGTGTTAAGTTCATCCTATGCTTTCAATTAGAGATCTGAAAATCAGGAAAGTATTTTGATTCAAGTTCTGAAGCTCTTTGTTCGAAGACAAAGGAACTGGCACATACAAAAGACAAAAGTACTTTCTTTTGCCTTTTGAGTTAAGTAAGTAGAACTGAGCGCAGATAGCCATTGTATAGGAAAATTGGTGGTGTTAGTTAATGGAAAAACAGAAAAAAAATTAGGGCATAGGAGCAGTTTATGAAAACTTTAACAAGACTTTAAACATGTTTTAAGGAAAACTTCTTTTTGAGTGGTAAAACTGACTTGGAGCCATCTTTCATAGCACCCAGCTCTCAAGAATGAGAGAGGAGGTGGTTCCCAGATGCAGCAGACGTCTTTGAGCAATACGCTGTTTGTTTTTTTCATGGCAAAGGTGCAGCTGGGGAAAACACTGAGATACAACAGATGCAGTAAAGGGACAGTTTCCTGCAACACGTGAAAATAATTTGGCAGCATGGAACTTCTTTGATCTCTTTCTTTTTTCAAAGTTGGCAGGACCCTGAGTATGGCCAAGCTGTGTATACAGTTTCATGATATAATGCTTACAAAAAGCAATGCAATACAAATTCACAGTACCGGTTGTTTTCAGCTGGCAACTATCTCTAGCGGTTATATGGCATGTGTCTATTAGCTCAATGTAGTTATAACTATAGATGGATTTTTAATACAGTCATACGTTGTGAGGATGATTTTGAAGAAAGATAATACATGGTTGGTTTTTCTTCAAAGTGTTTTGTGAAGATGCATAGAATCATTTTACTGAAGCTATTTTTCAGTTTCAGTGAAACAACGTATCACAAAATCTCGCTGTTGGAAAAAAAAGGTATGCATTTTAAACCACTGTTACGTGCATGTAAATCTTCAAGTGAAAATACGGATAAAAATATTCAAAGTTAGCACCACTGTAACTTCAAGGCATTCTTGCTGGGTCAACAGGGGGCATAGGAAATGAAGAACAAACAGAAAACCGAGTTAACAGCAGAGAGTGGAGCCAACGGGAGCTGAACTAAAATTCTTACTGCAGTTTATCTTGAATTTCCAAATTTCAGAGTTTAGGTTTTCAGTTTTTCATTAGTCAGTATTTTTCTATGGGGCCTAATCTTTGGTAATACACATGGCACCAAGAAGCTTGTGCATAGACTACATTACGGGTAGTCTTCTACAGTATTTCAGGCTTTCACAGAGGTTTCTCTGGTTTATCTGGAAAACACCTGTGGACCCCTATTGCAATTGCCAAGTGAGTCAAAAGCTAATCAGAAAATACAGAAACAGAATCAGAGATAAACTGTCTTTATTTCATTTGTATTGCAATCTTTGGATTTTCACCAAAGATTTCACTGAATGTGACAAGTTTTTAAGGAACTCCTCTGGGTAAAGTGAAAAATAAGTCTTCAAAGTGCTGCACCCATACACTCCTAAATTTCTCTGGTGATAGCAATTATATCCACCTTTTATTCCTGGGTCTGTAATGTCCATAAAGTAATGCAGTTGAGGGTGATGCTGCCCTCTGATCACTCATCCTCATCAGGAACATACATGCAGTGAGTGGCTTGGACTTCGTGATGCTGATATGGGGTTCAATCAAAGTTAACTTTAACAGAAAAGGGAAGGAAGAGTCTGCTATTTCACAGCAAATATAGTAAATATATATGCTATATATATATATACACTTATAGTAAGGAAATAATTGCTTAATAAATGAGACTTTATAGCTGTGTTCTGTTGAGTGGGCAGGGTAGTATAAAGGGTAATTTATTACAGACACTTCTGTTGTGTTGTTATTCACCCAAAATAATGTGACTTAACACACTTGCAGACTGGTGTCTTATTTCCATAGATCCTGTTAAGTGCTAAATTGAGAACTCTGGAAGTGAAAAGGGCTATCCTGACAAGCTGTAGTGTATATGCATGCTGATCATTGGCTTAGGATTTCATATTTAGAGGAGTTTTGCAGCCAAATAAAATTACTGAAAAAGCTACCTAAGCATATCCAGAAGGCTTATTTAAGCCTAAAGTGATATTTGCAGGAGGCTGTGTGTGTTTGAGGCTGTCGGCTGACAAACTTTTCTTCTAATGACAGTTCTGCCTCAGGCTGCCCTTGCCCATGCCCGATTTCTGACACATGCTGGGACAACTGCACAATGAGCAGAAGCAGGGAACTTTTCCAGGTGATGAATCACCTCCTTTTTTACCTTTGACTATTTTTCAAACAAATCTTTTTCCTAATGCAAGTTATCGTGTGACAGCTTAAATACTCACCCTGATACATTTGAGGACCTATTTGAGGGACAAGAAATTGCCGAGAGTTAGAGGTTTCTTCTTAGAGCAGCACTGCTTATCTTTGTTCAGCAATATTTGTGAAGGTTCAGGAATTCCCAGGTGTGTAGTTATCAGGAAAAACAGCTTGGCAGGATATTTGTTTTATTATTTCAACTTTTCAACTAACTTCAACTAAGGAAAGATTCTGAATCCTAAGGATGCTTAAGGGAGAGTTGATAGTAAGAAAAATTTGTTATTTTGAAAAAGTTTTTAAAATGTGAACAAACAATTCTTAAACCCACATAGATGTGAGCAATATGAGGAGATGTCTGATAGTACGCAGATTGTCAAATAAAAATAGTGAAGAACTGAGTAACTGAAAGGTTGATCAATCCTGCAAAGATTTCTTTCAACACCTTTGACCCACTTTCTATTCCAGTTTTTACCTTTAAGTGAATGTGAAGAGCTTAATACTCAGATTTTCAGGTAAACATCTTAGGTTTGAAATGTAATTTTAGTTACTGTGGGAAAATGCCCAAGAAATTCAGATGTTAATTTAAGAAACTTGTAGGAAAATCATATGTACATCAAAATAGGCACGCACTGAGGAGAGGATAGTTTGAATATGGTTTTACAGCATGCATGAAATATAGAACTATATTATTTTCATTTGGACAGGAAAGTTTATTTTGTAGAAAGATCTTTGAGTTCTTAAATTCAGGCAAATTTTAGTAACACTAAAAAAATCTGATCTTATCTATCACTGGGTACAGTTTTAGTTAATAATTTGTGCATTAAGGAAGTAATTGCATCTCTGCTTAGTTATCATTCACTAATTGTGGGATTTTGTTTGGACTTTTGCATGGATGCAGGAACAGTGATATTGTTAATCTTTCCGATCTGTATATGCTAACTGATCCTTATCTTTCAAAATTGAAACTGGAGCTTTATTATAGAATATAAACATTCAAGACTTGATTATGTTATTCACATATATCCTAGTGATATGTGAAAGGATTCAATCTTCTGGAAAGGTTGTAAGGAAAAGAGACAAAGACTGAAGAAGAAAGAGGCAAGAAAATACAAGGTGTTGTTTTCTTTTTTGGTTTTTGGATAGGATTTAGTTGTTAGGAAAACTGTTTTAAAGCAATTGGTTGGTTGGTTGCTTTCTAGCCGAGTTAGATAGACTTGACTGTGAAATCCATTAACCCAAGGCCTGTGTACGCGTCTGCAGGTGTCCCAATGGAATTCAGAGCTGTACATTTCTCTGATATCTGTTAACTACCTCAAATATAAGGGAAGATGCTTAGTTTCTTTCAGGAGAATTTTTGACATTCTCTTCCCCTTCGGTCGTAGGGAAATGCTTGGTAGAATTTCAAATTTCTTGAAATTATAACCTCAACTTTTTTCCTACTTAGGTTATGTGAGCCTTCAGTATTCCAGTCATGAGAATTGTCCTGACACTTCAGTCTTGCCAGTTATATCACATTTCTTCTTAAAGTGGAAAACTGTCATTTTTTATCCTGGTTCTTCAGACTCTAGCATTAGAAGATGAACAAGCAAAATGTTTCTTCTCTTTAAATTCTTTTGACAGCTTATGTGTGCCATACACCGAGTTCAAACAATATTTTTTCTATCTTCTTCTGTTGTCAATGTTACATCCTTCTGGCTGCTTTTCTAGTGAATAAGATGAGCATCCATGTCTGTCAAATGCAGTAAAATTGCAGCACGCTGCCTGTTATCAGTGTGCTGTTGTCTTTATCTGCTCTTTTTGTTGTGGAGTCACCAGCAGTTATTGCTCACCTTCTTCCAAGAACTCTTGTCAGGTATCTCCTAAAATTTTCTGTTCCATTTTGCCAGACAAGTTCCTCAGCAGGTGACTTGCTGAGTGTCTGACACTGTTTCATAAATTGAGTGTTTTCTCTTTATCTTTTCCCCTTGTGTCTTAAGTTGCCACTCTGCTGCAAGGGTTTCTGCTTTCTCGTGTTTTCTGACTGTTGAGCCTTCTCCCTGTGATCTCTGCCAATGGTTCCTGAATCTTGTCATTTAAAGAATATTAATTTGCTCCTACTGTATCCAGGATTACACTTAAATCCCAAGAATATATTTCACACTGCATTTCTGCTGGCTTGTACCATGTGCACCTCTTCCAATTGGCAAAAAAAGGAACACAGCATGTCCAGTACTGGTCTCAATTGCTGTTCCCTCATCATTCATGCATATGGCAAAGAAAACTTTTTTGTGAAAGGAATCATACTTTCTTCTTACCTACCTTCCTAGGTGGATCTACTCCAGATTTCAACTTTCCTCTTAGCTTTCTGCCCTTACAGTACAGACTCCAGACATCTGATATGATCAGTGTCTCCAAGACACAAGCTTTACATTCTTCTAAAGTGAAAATATATGCAGATGTCCCTTAAGTAGACCACTGAGAATCACCAAGCCCCAGACCATGAAAAGAAACAAACCAGGCAAAGGCTCATCAAATCCCATCATTTCCAAGAACAGGATTAGCAGGTGGGCTCTCAAAAAATCCTGTTATCTATTTACCCAGTATAGTCATTAATGGTATCTTTTATTTGCTGTTGAGAGACTTTATTGTAAGTCAAGTGATACCATCTGCTAACACCTGACCATTCAGTTTCCAGGTTAATAATAAATATACATTCCACCAGCAGCCTAATGAAGAATTTTGAGGGTCATCATTGTTAACTGTTGCAACATCAAAAAACTGACCACATAGGTTTATTTTTCTTAGCCTTACAATCGTTCCCTATAAGTTAGTTTACGTATTAGAGAGTGTTTACATGTTCTCGGGATTATTTTTTTTAATCTTTAGGTTTGCTTGAATCATAACTTACTCTGACATTTCATGAAAGTGTTATTATTAGTGGCTGTACACTCAGATTTCTTCAAATTATTCCTCCTTAATTTACTGTTTTCCTACCTAGTTGGAGGTCATATCGAGTTACTTTTCAAACAGACAAAATGTTACAAGTTGGGCATATGTATCAGATACCAAAAATTCACCAGTCAATTGTCCTTCCAATACTTTAGAAAATTAAGTATCCATTTTTATTTACAACAGAGCAAGGTTGCTTCTGTAGAGAACAGAAATGCTAACATAAGCAATAAATGAAGCACGAAGGGCAATGCCCCCGTGTATGAAGACACCAGAAGTAACAATATAGTTCAGGAATTAAAAATATGACAGACACTGATTACCGAGGGCACAATCAACAGCAATAAAAATGATAATAAGGAGCATGCATACATCAGGACCAGAAAGCCTGCACTTCAGCTAACACCACATCAAGATGCCTTAGCAGCAGAAAACCTGGGTTCTGCTAACAGATTGTCACACAAGCTATTCCTGATATCTCAATAGAAAGGCAGGAACAAACATTAACAAAATGGGAAAACAAAGACAATGGGAAACAGCCTTGACTAAGAATTATAGAAGATGAAGACAGCTAAACTGAAAAAGCACTTCTAAGACTGCCATTTAGTAATGCCATGAGAACTTTCACAGCACTAACACAAAAAAAAGGCATCACAATCCCATGGAGCTTCAAGGGATATATCCTGGTTGGGAGGACTTCCATCTGCAGTGAAGGTTACGCTGTGAGATGCCACTGGAACTAGTGCTAGATGCACTTATCCTTCTTCCCTTCTCCATTTTTGCCTACCAAAACCTTCTTCTGCCTCCTTCCTAGGGACCCACAGATAAGGCAGCTGTGCTCTGTTCCAACACTTTTCCAGGGAAAAGTAGTAAATCCACTGGTTGCTCTGAGTAGAATCACAGCCCGTTTCTCAGCCCTCTTCCTCCTCTCAGGTGAGACAGAGAAGGCATGAGGCAGTATTGCTCCAGTGAGAAGAAAAAACTGCTGGAAGCAGAAGCACAGCCAACAGAAGCAGAGCAGAAGGGAAAATCATGGATTGCACAGGACAATGCTAAGTATGTGCCTAACTTATAATACTGTAGCATCTTGGTGCTCAATCATTTTGACCACATTGGCAACATATACATTTAAAATAACATTACTATCATACTGTTGATAAATTACTCATCGTGGCTATCATTGCTAGATAATTAAAGTAATGCATTTGTCTGGGCTGTGTTCAAGATGAACATTTTCATCTCCTGGAAGTCAGTGGTCCATTCATTCTTCCAGGAGCAGTAAATTAGATGTTGAGTAATCTGCCCTATGAAACGTGTAAAGAAGCTGTTAAGGGAGCACAAAATATGTTTAGCCAGCAGTACCAGCTGGATGCGAGCCCGTGTAGGTTACTTTGTTCAGCTGTCAGTTGCTAACAGAACCACGTGAGGGTTAGTCTGTAACTCTCATCCCTCATCCTGCTTTTCATCTTCCCCTTTGCTTTGCTGTGTGGGAAAGGAGAAGGATAAGGATGTAACAGAGGGGCAGAAGCAGCCACTGGCGCATAGATGGCTGGGAAGGATATGTGCAGAGGCATGTATGTAATGTTGTGCATACTGCTTTAGATCTGTTATTGGGGAAAAGATACCATAAACATCATGAAATGACATTCTGGTCATCTCACCTGCCAGTCCTCTTTATCTGAGGAAAGCTATTCCTTTGTTGTTTGTTTGTTTCCATTCTGGCACTGTGAATAGTGGGGATCTGCCTCGTTCCTGGTACCCTGGTGCAGGTGAGCTGTGACACTAAGTGAAGGAAGGAGAAGGGTGGAAATAGGTGTTGTGAGAAAGGTCCTCGTGGTACAACGGGTGAAGGCAGTCCTGGAGCAACAAAGGCCGTAGCATTCCCTAGGAGCAGCATCACCAGCTGCCTCAGGCACGCTGCAGGATGAGCACACTGACATCCCCATCTCTCCAAATGCAGGATACAGCGGAGGGAAAGAACCCTACTATTGGAGAGCCAGAACATGTTTTAACCATTCCCATCTTCACATGTTCTTTCTGAAAGTCAGCATCGGATGTTTTTACTGGACTGACAGTAAACGTGCTTTACAAACCCCCAAATTTGCTCTTCAGGGTAGAGCAGCAGTGTGAAAAGCCTGCTATTTTGTCGTCAGCAAAAATCAATGCCGACCTCCAAAAGAACGAGAAGCGGTCTCGTTGTTATGTGATGACCTAAGCAAGGCGAGCTTTCTAGGGATAGATAAGAGCTTTTGTTGAACCAAATAATGCAGCTGCTCCATAGACAAGCATTTGGATCCGCAGATCTTCAGAGCAGGAGATCGGACAAGAGCACGATCTCACCAAAAGCCGCTCGCTTCCCCTACTGTACCATTTCGTCGCACGACCGCCGTCACCCCTCCGTCAGACACGCACCCGAGAGCGGTGCTTCCCGCTCACCCACCGACGTGCGCGGCCAGCACACGCCCCCGGCCCGCTTCCCAGCGCCTCTCCTCCGAGAAGGCACCGAGGAGCCCGGCCTGCCCCCTCACGGCGCCGCACCGCCCCGCCGCCCCTTCGTGCTGCGCTCTCCATCCTCCCCCGCCCCGGGGCCCGAGGGCTGCGCCGCCTCCTGAAGGGAGACACCAGCCCTTCAGTTGTCATTTTTAACTGCAAGGCTGACGTTTCTCTTCCTTATACATTTGGAAGTATTTCCTTTTGCACCAGACTTCTTTTTAAAACCTGCGCGAGCCTACGAGGTACAGATCCGCTGGAAACCAAGGCACCCAAAATTATAAGGAAGCTCCCAATTCGCCTAGTGCCTCACCACTACCTACCTGATTCAAATGAGGCTCAACATTTGCAAACGGACAGACTCATGAAAGAAAAGCCCATCCAGGGCTAAGAAACCAAAAAGACAGACATGACCACTAGCTTAGGAAGTCACTGAGCTGCAAACTGGTCAAACTGAGAGAGTACCCCAGGAGGAGTTACCACCAAAGGCTGGTCCCACTTCTCATGCTCCTTCCCCGAAGAGCTGTCACCAAGCACTGTCAGAGGGAGGATACTGGAGCACACGAACCTTCAGCCTGACCCAGTTCAGACCCTCTTATGTTCCCATGACTATTGATAACAAATCTCAAGCCATCTGCTGCTCTACAAGAAAAGGCCGAAGGACCTCCCCGCGTTCAGATCTTACAGCCCAGCCACCTCTAGTTGAAGGGTGGGGAGTCACTTTTATGTGACGGCAGAATTTCAGGGCAAGCCTTATCTTTCATGGCAAGCTGCAAAACAGCCAGCACTGCAACCGCCCAGCACGCAGCCAGCATCGCCGGCAGAACGGTGGGAACACGCCTCGCCAAGGTAAAGCTGACTCCCTTCCCTGCCTTTTTAGGAACATATGCGAGAGGTCAACAGCGTCCAGAAAAGCTGACAACACAACTTTCAAGCTGGGAAGGCAAATAGTGCTGGTTCCCCAGGACATTTTAAAAAAAAAAAAAAAAAAAAAAAAAAAAAAAAAAAAAAAAAAAAAAAAAAAAAAAAAAAAAAAAAAAAAAAA